>PVKH010000740.1:0-34814 GCA_004027955.1 Chaetophractus vellerosus | reverse complement strand
GCGTTAAGGAAGAAAACTTGGGGATTTATGTCAATGCCTGAAAATATGAACAGAGCTCACTTTGGAAAGAGAAAGGAGATTGAGATTAGCCCAAGTATACTGACTTCATAAAAACTAGCATCTTTTACAAGATTCAGGTTCATGCAGCAATGCATTAAATCTGCCTTTGATTTGCAGTGTCTTTTGACAATCATCTAGAAAGTGACCAATACAGAGGGAGTAGGAGCCTTAATTAAGAGGGGAAGGATAGGGATTAATTTTACAAGTGGTCATTCCATTAATACATATTTTTATGTTCTAAGAGTTTTGCAATCTTACCAGTTTTCCAACTGAGGAAACTCAGGTAATGAATACTTAGACATCAAGGTCCCTTTTACTTCATAGATACTTCTTGTTTGTGATTTATTAATTGCAAAGGAAAATACGCAGGCAATTTTCTTATGCATCAACAAATAAGAATTCAAAAATTGAGGGGGATGGATGTGGCTCAAATGGTTGGGTGTCCGTCTCCCATATGGAGGGACCTGGATTCGATCTCCGGAACCTCCTGGTAAAAAACAAACAAACAAACAAAGTGTATAATCAAGAATTCAAAAATTGACAATCAAAGATGGCTCACTTCCATTTGAGATATAGAGAAGATAACAAAAAGGACCCACATTTTTTCATTCATGGGGCTGGCGTGAATTAGAGGCACTTCCTGGAATAGTAGAGCATCTGAGCATCAACAAAGGATACAAGGTGTCTAGAAAAAGCTCTGTCCTGGGATTTTTCTCTGGCACAGGAAATTACATGTATAATGATTATACTCAGCTTACAGTGGAACCATATTATTCCTGTCTCTTAATTGGGTTACTTTCCCATATTTTTGAGCTTTAATATTTTGCACAGCATTTTTGAACCCATGTAAGAAAGCGTTGTGTTCTAACAGATTTATTTTTGTATCCTTTGATTAGAAAACTGTGCTGAATTGATAGATGGCAACAGTGGAGGAAGATAGAATTTTTTTTTTTTCATTTACATTGAGGACTGAATCTATGAAAGAGGATGACCTTCAAAAATGAGATACAGTTTTTCAAAGGTGACTATCAGGGAGGTGAATGTTAGCGGCGACAAGTACAGGCCAGGGACACCAACTGGCAGCACCTATGCTTTTGTCCTTGATCATAAAGTTATAAGAACTGGGTAAGGACTAAGGAATGCTGGTTCCTAACAACTGATTTTACATATAACCAAAGAGAGAGCAAGAGAAAGGTCAAAATGTTAAGTTAAAAGAAAAGAATCTCTATAGATTGGTGTTAGGGCAACAAGGTATGTACTGAAGCTCAGAATAAAAGATCTCTGGAAATATTCCCTGAGCATACCTAGCAACCTGTTTGCCTTTGTTTTGGCTGTGTCTTTATTTTCTCCTGTGCCTTTCTATGAACAGAAGAACCATATAGGGTGTATGGCCTTTAGGAAGGAAGAGATTGGGGAGAGGGGATAAAAAACTAGTTAGTGAAAATGCCCTCCTGGTCCCTTGCTACCAGGAGTCAGGATGAACTGTGGGAAACAAGTAGAAAGAGGCTCTCTCTTGGACTTTGTGATGAAGTGAGACAGAATGAAAAAGTACAAAATCATCTTTTCTTTTTTGAATATTTTCATGGGAAGCTGAGCACATGATAGAAGCCAGAAGGGTGAACGTCTTTTTTTTACTTTTCACCAGAGCACTTTTTCTCAGTAGACTTGATTTGATTCATGATCTCCACAGCATACTTCATTTTAAGAAACAATAGATAGATAGATAGATAGATAGATAGATAGATAGATAGATAGATAGATAAATGGAATGAAACTCAGGTGCAAAGGGGTAGAAGAAACTGAGGCACAAGTTAAGGGAGAAACAAGAAAATTGCTTCTGTCTGCTTTTGGGTTATTTACATAAGATAGATAAAGTAGGTTATCATTTTGGAAGCACTTCAGGAATCTACTTATGACCTGTTTTTCTCCCAGCTCTTTGGTATGGGTCATCTTTCCCCCATAGTTACCTATACATTCCTGCTCAGTTCAGCCACTGCTGTGTTGTCTTCCTGGAAAAAAAAAATGACTCTATAATGCATGCTGTTAAATACATAAAAATAATAAAAGTGGTCGGTATTTGTTATAAGCTTTTTATGTGCCGGACACCATTCTAAGTGCTTTACATTATTAACTCATTTATCCTCATAACAAAACAATGGAATGGGTATTAGCTATATTTTACAGATTAGACAACCATGGCACAGAAAGATGGAGTAACATGCATAGATTTTATAGCACTAAGTGACAGAGCTGAGATTCTAACCCAGGCAGTCTGGCTCCAGTGCCCATCCCTAGTAGCTATCATAATACATAACCCAAGGCGATTTATCCTCTATATTTGGGGGTGAAATATTTCCTATTTTGAGGTGATTTTTTTTGTCATATTTGCTTCTTCTATCAAAATACAATGTCGTGGGTATCCTATTCTTCATTTCAATCTGCACATGGTTCATGAAAGAAAGGCAACCCATTGGTCAGTTTCTTCAAGATTCTGGAAGATTTATAGCTAAAATGATTGCATAGACAAATAGCAATTTCAGTTTTAAAGTTTTTATACTGGCCACAAAAGTGAATTAGTTTATTAATTTTCTAAAGTTGAGTGTATAAGAAAAATACAAAACAAAAACTCAAGTTAAAGGTAAAGAAGAAGAGAGACCTGGTGGCCTAATCTCAGTTGTGGGTTCTTAGGGAAATCCTGAGGGGTTCAGTTCCACCAATTGCCGAAAGTAGGATAAGAGTCGTTCATCTTTAAGAAAGCTTCCAGAACTAAAATTTGATGAGTTTGTGAATTACTAGAAAAATTTTTTTAATGAAAATGAGTTCTTTATGCAGGATATTTAAAACCAGATTAGACAAGATAATGCACAGAACTCTTCTAAGGGTAAAGGATCTCAATTATTAAGTTGTTTAAAAACATTTCTTCTAAATACACTATATAATATTCTTCATATCTTTGGAAAGTGAACCATTCCTCTAAGAAATCCTAATGTTTATTTTAAAATGCAAACTATTATTTGAAGAAAAATAAATAACAACTCTTTTCACCAGGCCAAAGAAACTGCCATCATGCTAGGGTTTATGATGACATAAACTTTTCCTAGACACTAAAGCAAGACATTGCTCCTAGCATTCTACCATCTGCTGCAGATATTTTAAAATTCTAAAGCACTAACAATGATGCAATTTGCTACATTTTGAGCTGCATTTTACAACTCTCTCTTTGCTGAATTACTATTGATGACATTAAAACCCTTTACAAATCAAGACAACACATTTGCTTGCTATTGCTACCAGAGAGCTGGCAGCTATCTTTCTCTGCTGGAATATACCTGCTCCCTTCTTCATGGTCAGCAAATGTTTAAAACCTGTTAAAGAATGAGGAAGCAGAATATAAGATCATTTTCTGCATTACTTACCACTTATAAAAAAAAAATGTCCAGAGAAAAGACAACCATTTAATTGCAGAGGTAATAAATGGGGAAAGAAAGTGAGCAATTCATTACATATTTTTTCACCTCATCGATAAACGGGGGGTATTCTCCAGATTTACGGAACCAAAAGACCAGGAGTCATTAGAATAAGTTATACAAAATTGGAAGATCAGGAAGCTAAACCAATTATTCACAAATGTACATGTATGACTTGGAGAATTACTCAGAGAAAATAAGTTCCCTAAGAAGAAAATAACAAAAGTGAAGATTTAAATGTTTGTTTTTCACCTGCTCTTGAAAGGTGAGCAAATTGTATGGCTTTATAAGTAGATAAGTTTAAAAAACTCCAATTTCAGAATTGTTTTCGGCCAGCTATAGTGTGATATTGGGCTTTCTGCAAAAACATTTAAAGGGACAGAGAGAATAAAAATCACCAACAAATATTATGAAAGACGTTTTGACTCAACACCTGACAGACTGTGGTCACCAGTTTCAAACTTTGCAAATAATTAACAGCTGATACTTTCTAAAAGTGACTTAAGATACGGAACATTTGTCCTGGAAAAATGACACCTGTCAAAAAATACAGGTAAAATATATTTTAATTCATTTTGTGGGACATATTTTAAAAGAGATTTTTGTAAAACTGAAAACAATCTTATTTTGGCATTGTTAGTTAATTTTCTAGCCTTTCCCTTAATTCTGGAATCTTTAAAAAAAATCTTTTTACTTTCACATTTCTCATGTTAATTGTTTTATGACTTCATTACTGAAATAATTTGAACTGTTTATCTTACCTGTTATGAAATATATATATCTAATAGTCTTGGACTAGTAGATACTTGCTTATTTATTTGCCAGGATATATATTTGAATTTTAATATTAAAATATTGTACACATCCTTGTCTAATGCCCCCATTTGTTTTTGTAAAAAAAACATTTTATTTCACTAAAAAAGTAAGAAACGTGGAAAAATAATTTCTTTTTTAAGTTTCAGGAGGAAGAGGGAAAAAAAACAGTGTCACATAGCATCCTTACTTCCCAATAATCTGCTATATAAAGTGAGAGAAGGTAATTGACTTTACAAATAACAGTAAAGTTTGAGCCTTCACACCTGAAAGTGGCAAACTGTTTGTCATCTTATTTATTAATTATTTATTACTGAGCACACTTAGTGAAAGTGAAAGAACAGTAAGGTTACTAGCAGGTGGCCAGGCAAGATGTGAATGAATCATGTGGAGAAAAGGCACAAACATAGCTTGTCATAAGAGCAAGATATTTACCCCAAAAAAAGGCTATCCATCCTATCATCCCAAATACAGCTCTGTTCTCACTCAGACAAGTATCTTTTCCTCGAAGACATTTCCCCCCATAGAATAACAGTAGAAATAATCATAAAAATAATATCATTCACTCTGCCTACGTTGCATGCTTGTCCCCAAGATAGACACATTACATATATTATTTCTAAATGCTAAGCCAGTGCCACAAAATGGATATTTTTAACTTCTGCTTTTAATGAGGATATTGAACCTCAGACATACAAGAGTCTGAAGAGTATGTGTAAGGTCCTAAATGAGTTGTGTTTACCCTCATCATTGTCCAATACCAAAGCCCACACTCTACTCAACATACTTTGCAGCTGTGTCTTTGACATGCACGTAAATGTTTTCTGGGGAGAGTGGACAAAAATGGGGAATGAAATGATTTAACCCTAGATCTTTAAAAGTCAATTTTTAATTTTTCTACTCAGAAAAGAAAGGAAGACAGGGAAGAGTACAATAGGCACATGAAATATAAATTTAATATGCAAGTGGACTCACTAAATTAGAAATTTCTATGTCAGAAACAGTCTGTAGCTTTTATATTAAATTTATTACCTGAGATATTGGATGTTCTTAATGAATCACATGAACTCCCCTCTCCCTTCATTTCCTCTCTTCACTTCCTCAGTAAATACTGAATCAGGCAGGGAGTAGATTTGGATTTGTTCTAGTTTTTTGACCAGTGGGTTAGTTAGAATCAAAACAACAATCCTTACGTGAGGAGCACAGTTTGATTGAAGGGAGTAACAAGGTAGGGCCATTCATGCTCCCTAGAACCTGCAGTTCTAATACATTAACCCTGACAAGCCCTCTCCCCCCATCAAACAAGAAACACTCTTCCTCCTCAGCCCTGATGCCCAGAAGGAAATGCTCTAGCTCCTTTATAACTTGTCATATGTGATGCATTGGTAATAACATCTATGCAATTATCGCTAATTTAAAATATGGTCCCTGACATTTTCATCAATATACAATTATAATTTTAAATGCTTCTAGAAGTTTTATTGAGTCATGGTTTCTCTAGCTTATAATCAAAGAAGAACAAATTTGGACTTCAAGAAATATTCCAATTACTTGGAAAATTCTTGAACTCCCTAGAAATATTACCATGGATTGACAATCTGAGGGAGAAACCTGCAACTTGACAGAAAAAAGAGTCCATAATTATAATCAGAAAAAAATTCCCCTTTAAGCATGCCTGCTGAAATGATGGTGGTTTTCTATGAAAATGAATGTTTGATAACCAGGAAACAGACATTTAAAATTAGTCAATCCTTTATGTTTTGTTTTGTTTTATTTTAATCTTATTTTTATTTGTAATTGCAGTATGAACAGTTCATCAAGGAAATTTGTTGATATCCTGCAGATGGTGAGGGGATTGCACAGTGTTTTATTCTTTGATATCTTGGTCACTTAACTTTCATTAAAATATGTCCCAGTGTTACATTTAATAAGAAGTATTTTTTCTAAATAATTTGCTTTGTCATTCACAGGAGAAGCAGCATGAGTTATCGGGAAGAAAAAAACAGCAAGAATCTAACACCTGGGTTCCTCCTTTGACTTCCCCTGAAATTGTATTTGCCTGCATCAAAGTCTATCTTTTCAGTGTTTAAGAATGTTTTGGCTGTGGACAGAGATGATGGTGGTGCAGTGATGTGAGTGGGCTCAACAGTGCTAGAGTGTGAGTGTGAGTGGGATTGTGGGAGTGAGTTAGGCTATTCATGGAGCTGGGGGGAGGCTGGAGAAAGGAACTGGTAAACTTTGGGGAGGTTGAGGACTGTGGCTGAGAATACAATTGTGATAGTGTTTTTTTGGCAACTATAGCAGGGGAGGGTTACTGGTATAGTGTGTCAGTGCGGGGAGATGTGGGGAAGGGTGCAATTGGGGCATGCCTCTATGGAAATGGAATGTGTTAATGTTGTCATAGGATGTTATTTCAGTGGGTGGAGATCCATACAATAACCAACAAAATATTAAACTCCCATCTAGGGGAGTCCTGCTGCATTCTCAAATGGAGTGGCAATAATCTCTAGAATGTACAGGCAGTACCTAATAAAAAAACAAAAAATATGCTAAGTCATTGATATTAATGCTTGTACTTATGAACTTTATCCTTGTAAAATTGAAACAGCCTAATAGTAACTATTGCCTAAGAGATATGTCCTGAAAACTTGTTACTCAAATGTGGCCTCTCTCTAAGCCAAACTCAGCAAACAAACTCGCCAACTTCCCCCTATCTGGCTTGGAACATGACTCCTGGAGATGAGCCTCCCTGGCACCGAGGGATTAATACCAAGCCCCAACCAACGATGCATTTGGAAAAAAATAAACATGATCACAGGGAGAAACATTAAATAATAAAGAGGTTTTATGGCTAAGAGATTTCAAAGCGTGTGGGGAGGTCATTCCAGAGGTTATGCTTATGCTCATCTAACTGCCGTAGTAAACAAAACCTCAATCAAGGGTGCTGCTGAGGGCTCTAGAGACATCCAGACGGAAGGCACACAACCCCATAACTAACATCAGCACCTCAATCAGTGGTCCTTACCATGGAATATATGATAACCTATTTCCCCAATGTAACAGAGTTAGACTTATTTATAATTTCCCTACACATGATTCTTCTACCCCTTTTATTTGAACCTTTAATTAGCACTATACTCAATTAAATATATATTCCAAGAGACTTAAATCTTTGGTCTATTCACATGACAGCTGAGCCTCAAATGTCAACAGAATTGTGGCCAAGAACTACTCTCCAGTTCATTGGACTCACCAGGACAAATAAGAAAATGATGATGGACACTCCCCATCCAAAAAACAAAGAGTATCTACAACTTCAAGCAAAACAGTTCTTTCCATCAGACCCATAAAATCTAAGTTCCCTCTCAGTCTGAAACAGAGCAAGCTTCACCATCCCAAAATCCTCAAGATGGAAGAATGAAGAAACATAAGGAAGGAACACAACCATGGACCAAAGCGGACTTATTATTACTGTATAATGGAATAACTTGTAACTCTGATATAAAGATGGTGGCTACCAGAGGTTCTGAGAGAAGGTAGAAGGAAGAATAGGTGGAACATAGGGCATTTTTAGGGCATTGGAATTGTTTTGCATGATATTGCAATGATGGATACAGGCCATTATACATTTTGTCAAAACCTATGAAATTGTGCAGTGCAAAGTGTAAACCATAAAGTAAACTACAGACCTTGGTGAGCAGCAATGTTTCAATATTTGTTCATCAATTGTACCACACTAATGGAAGATGTTATTAATAGGGGGAAAAGTGAGAGGGAGAAGGGATAGGGTATATGGGAATCCCCTATACTTTGATGTAACTTTTCTACAATCTAAAACTTCTTTTAAGACAATGTTTATCATATGAAAAAAGACAATAGGCTAGTATCTCTCCTAGAAAATTGTATTAAGGTTAATGGATTAATAGTTACAATATAATTTGAACTTCTTGAAGTTCCATAGAGTGTCTAAATGTTAAAATGGTGTATTATTTTGAAATCCACTTTTTAATCTTTTGGTTTTTAAAAAAATGAATCCTTTTCCCCAAATATTAGTAAAAACCAGAGTAAGCTCAGTAACAGATTTCAGCATTGTTGGTAGAGCAGTTTTCTTATTGCCTTGCCAATATCTTTGTTGGTCTCCTTGTTAATCATTTTACTTTATTATTTATTCCATATATATATTTCCATGAAGAGTTCTTAACTTGATGAAAATCTGATTTCTTGAACCACAATCAAATCTTACTATGGCCAGCTGCTATATCTTCATAACTGTGAAAATATTACATTCTCTTTGCAAGTTGGCTTTAATACAAGGAAGGTTACTAAACTAACCCAATTAAATTGAGCATATCTACAAGTTTAGATGATTATTGCTGTTGTCTGTGAGAGCTGGAATCCAAAATGATGGATTGCTGGCCACCCTAGTGAATTTGAACAGGGAAAAATATCCCATCCTGGATTAGCTTGAATTGGCTTACATAAAGGTTTTATGATGCAAATTGGAGATATTGGACTTAGTAACAACCTACACTATCTGTTATATTCTCCTGTCTCATCGTCACAGGAAGCTTTCTTGAATATGACGCTCCATCCTCATTAATAAGCTCTGTGTTGTACATCTTTGTCTGATATGAAGCTGCCAAACCTTGTCACCAATTATATACTCTGAAAAGACCCATCTCATTATAGTGTTTAAATTGCTTGTTCCTGAAGGTGATGCTTGGTGTGTCTCTTCTGCCTCTTGCCAACAGGAAAATCACTCTTGAAGTGAATAGGTGTCAGTCAAGAGCAACAAAAAGAAAAGCAAAAAAAAATTAAAACAAAAAACAAAACCCTGGCTAGAATATTTATCAGCTTATCGCACAGAAAAGAATACAGATCAGACAAATAATATGCAAGGGTAGAAGAAACACTTCTGAATGATTTAATCACATGAAGCATTTTTGTCCATGAATTTGGGATCAAGAAAATATGTTGAATGTGAATCACACATATGGACTAAAGTAAATTGTTTACTGCTCTGTCATTGTAGCACCAAATGAAGGACACAATGTTTGAAAACAGTTTTTCTCTCTTTCTCATTGCATCACTAGGTGGTAGGAAATTGATCACAACACAAAAGAATTCTTACCTTTGGATACCATAACTCTGCTTTCCCAACCTGATCTACAGGGGTTGTCTTAGTTTGAGAGGGCTACCATGGCAAATGCCACACACTGGTTGGCTTATATGACAGGAATTTATTGGCTCACAATTTGGGGGCTAACAGTACAACTTCAAGGTATTGACAGGCCATGCTTTCTTCTGGAGTCTTTAACATTCTGGTGCTGACTTGCCAGCAATCCTTGGGATTCCTTGGCTTATACATGCATTTTTGTACCCATTACATGGCAATCTCTCTCTTTTTCTCCAGCTTCCACTGACTCCTATTTCCAAATGTCCTCTGCTTATAAGGATTTTTTTTTTAAATTTTATCCCCCGCCCCCCTCATTGTTTTTTGTGCTCACTGTCAGCTCTGTGTGTCCATTTCCTGTGTGTTCTTCTGTGTCTGCTTGTCTTCTCCTTAGGCAGCACTGGGAACCGATCCTGGGACCCTCTGGAGTGGGAGAGAGGTGCTCAATCTCTTGCGCCACCTCAGCTCCCTGGTCTACTGCATCTCTTATTGTCTCTCCCCTGTGTCTCTTTTTGTTGAGTCATCTTGCTGTGCCAGTTCTCCGCTGGGGCCAGCATGCCATGTGGTCCTGCACTCCGCATGGGCCAGCACTCCACATGGGCCAGCTCTCTGCTTGGGCCAGCTCACCACACAGGCCAGCTTGCCTTCACCAGGAGGCCCCAGGAATTGAACCCTGTACCTCCTATATGGTAGATGGGAGCCCAACCGCTTGAGCCATATCCGCTTCTCTGCTTGTAAGGATTTTAGTCATATTAGATTTAAGGCCCACCTGATTCATTTTGGACTCATCCAAGTAGGATCTTTGAAGGTCCTTCTTACAAATGAGTTCACATTCACAGGACCAGGGGTTAGGACTTGAGCATGTCTTTGTGATGTGCATGTTGACTCTACCACATGGGTTTTTCAATAAATTGTGATTGATCAGTAAATTGATGTATCAATGAAAGAATTGCTGGATCGGCTGGACCAAGAAAGGGCATAGCAGAGTGTTCTTGTACCAAAGGAAAGCTAGTATATTAGACTTGAAAGGATGTATGCAAAACACATTCAAAATGCATTCAAAGAACATTCATTTCCAGGTGCTAAAACATTCTATTTACTCCATTCCATTTCCAAAGAAAAAAAATCTCTTCGCAAATGCCTCTTACTAACAATTAAATCCATTATAAGCAAGAGTAAGGAAAGGTGTTTATACTTTACTTTTTGCCTTTTTGCTTGTGGAATGTACAAATGTATTCACAGTTTAAGCCAATAGAGACTATTTTTAATTGTGGGGACTCTCCAAAGACGCTCTAGTTCAAATATCTGACCCACCCCTTCCCAGCTACGGAATTGAGCCAGCCAAGGGAGGATGAAAAGTCTCACAGAAATCCTCAGAAACTAGTATGCACTTCCTAGGTCAGCCCCTAGAACACTAGTATACTCAGTTGTTACAATATGTTTCAAAAGTGTTTGTATATCTTGTAGTGCCTGCCAACATGCTATGACTTCTTTTTTTTTTTTTAAGGAGGTACTGGGGATTGAACACAGGACCCGGTACATGGGAAACAGGCACTCAACCACTTGAGCTATATCTACTCCTTGCTATGTCTCTTTTGAAAAGAAAATGGTCAATATTAACCCCATCAGACTTAACTTGCCCTTTAGAAGATCAACATATTAAGCCCATTATTTTAAGAAGTCCACCTAGTCTAGCTAACAATATCCTCAAATGCATGAGAACTTACCATTTTCATATATTATCCATCTGTTTGTACATGCTTTCAGAAAAAAAATAATAGAAGGAGAAAAAGAATAGTATGATCAAATAGAAAATATATGCGCCAAATATGGCACAAGACACTTGTACAAGATACAATGCTTATCTCCAATTCCATATTTGGTATTGCTACCCAGAAGAATCAAATAATGAACCCTGTTAATCTGCAAGATGGAATAAACTCCACTGCTCAACCCTGGAATTCTAACATCCTTGTTGAACTCAAAAGAGCCTTCCATTAAGTAATGTTTAGGAGCACTTTTGGCCTCCTTTCAGCAGAGCAGAGAACTGAAAACATTATTATTATCGCTAACTTTCTACTATTATGGTACAAAGCACTCTGCAAACCATAAAGAACTATACATTTATAAGGTTGTATTAGTAAGCCAGCTCCTTAAAGAGATATTATGATACATATAAGCACATTTTTACATCTAATGAAATACATATGAATGCTCTTTTTCTATTCTATTGAAGTATCTTAAAAGAAAAGTTGAATATAAATCCAAGACACAAGTCAAAATCCAGGTACCAAATAAATATGAAAGTGCAAGTGCTAAACATGGTAAAGGCAAAAACAAAACACATTTTATTATTCTTATTTAGCACAAAACATATAAACCTTTTTTCAAAAAGGATTACTTTCCCTATCATGTTCTGAAGTAGGGGGCATATTTTTAAAGAAAGGGAAAAGATTTCTTCTTGAACATATCTTTTTTTATCTATGATGCTGGTAGCAATACGTTGTCAAATAAAGAACGTTTGAGCCACTGCTATTTATTCTCCATGTAAATCTGAGTTGAGACAATAAAGAAAAAGGAAATTTGTAGCCTCTTATCTGAAAAATGATGGCTCAGAAAGGAAAACAAGAAAAAAGTCTTAGACACAATCACTGCTTTTTTCAAAGGAAACAGACCAACATGAGCTGCAGAGTTTGCTTCACTGTGACTTGGGAGCCAAAGCACACCCACCCTAAGGAACCAAAACATGTACTTGAGTTTGTAAGAGACATGACCTGTGGTGATATTTCTCTTGTGAGCATATGTGGTCCCTAATATTAAAACTTTACTTTTGGAGATGCATGTGGAGACCATCCTTTCCCGTGCCTCTCTTCAGACCCGCTTATCTATATCTCCCCCCTTAAGTTCCCAGTTTGTCCCAGGCCTTCCCTGAACATAAAATAAGCTATCATAAAAACGAATCCTAAATAAACTATATAGGAAGGATTAGTAACATATAATGCTAGTTTACTTACATACTCTAAACTATATATACTATATAAACTAAACTAACTTACAATGTGCAAACTAAATTTGTGTTACATATTACTCGTTCATGCTATGCATGTGCTACCATTCACCCTCACCACTTTTCACAAATGTATACTTCCACATTTGTAGCGAAATTGTCTTCACTATAAAGAGTCAGCAGTTGATGATCACAAATCTTAGTGAGGCCAGTATGAGATCCCTAATACTGCAACACACCCAGAAACCTAGCAGTTTGGCTGATTTTCTGCTTAGGACTTGAAACTTGAGTTACTCTATTTTCAAAATACAGGAATAAAGTTTTAAGTAGTGTGGTATAGTTCACTTATTTTTTAAAAAATATATATCATTTTAATGTTAATATTCTTTCTGGCTGCCATGCTTGACGTGCACTTTGGCTTTAAACAATCCCACGGGGTTTTGTGTAAGTAGGAAACAATAAGCAAGGCACCCCCCATGCTCTTGCAGTGTTCAAGCTGTCCTACTGTGCCGTGTGGCCCTGGGTGACAGGATGGGCTGGTAGCATGAAGGCATGAGGTTAAGAGCCCCATAATATAGAATTCTAAACATCTTTAATAACATACAGAATCTATGGAAGTAACTGATGATATTTTTAGAGGAATCCTGATCATAATTCCTAATATGCAAGAGAACTTAAACCCTGACCATATGAACATCTTCCTGAAATTGTGAGAATTCATAAAGAATGACTCCTAAATATCCCTTGTTGGTTCCAACCTGGGTGTCTCCATCCATTTCAGATTCTGATTCATATTATAAAAATGAGAGAATTGATATCTCTACTCTCCTCACACAGGTAGAAATTAGCCCCTTTGAAAATGATGATAATCATTTTCATTCCAAGGGATTTCACAGAAACCACTATACTCTCACTTTGTGTGCTAAGCATCTGCTGATTGATAAAGTATACTTGCTTCAAAGACAATTTGGGTCTTTGACTCTTTGATTACGCAATTGATAATGAGAGAGTCAATATTACATGCAGACAAAAAGTATAACACAGCATTTGAGAAACATTTTTTATTTTATTCTTTAATATTATTAACATAATTCAAACTGATTTTCCATCTCTTTAATTTCTATTATACACTTTTAATGGCCAGAGCATGTATGAAATGACCTAGCAGCTTTTAACTTCCTGTTCAGAATCAGTTTTTAATTGAGATGGTGATTCCGTGCTGAGACTTCAAAAGCCATCTTCCTTTTTTAAAGGGAAAAAAATGAGTTTTTTCCTTCAGAGATCTCTCCTCCTGTATGCCTTCATATTTCTGTGTAGATTTCTTTATATTTTTGGCTTACTCATATTTCCCAATAAAGCAACTGAAAAAAGCAAATTGCTTCTCTTTATTTCCTCTAAAAATATACAAAAAATTATTTTCAGATTTAATTTAACACATATATCAATGATCAAAATGTTGTTTGAGTTCCACAAACTAGCACAGTGGTTAAAATTACTGTTTTTGTGTTCATCTATTGTAATAAATGTGGTAACAAATGGTACCGCACTAATGAAAGATGTTGTTAATGTGGGAAAGTGTGTGTGTGTTGGGGGAAGGGGCATATGGGTATCACCAATTTTTTTATATGACATTTATGTAACCTAAAGCTTCTTTAAAAATAAAAAAAAAATAAATTACTCTTTTTATTTACCATATAGGTAGACGAATTTTCAAAATTATTTTACTATTCACATAGCATTCAGCTTCAGCTAAACATTTGTTGGGGCAAAATAAGAACCATTTAGCTGATGAATAAAATGTCTTGCATGGTGTTCTTAACATGAGGAACGTATAAGAAATCAAGTACTCAGGGAAGAGTAATTCACACTTGGCTTTTGCTACTAAAAAGGAGTTCATCCTTGGTTTCTTTCAAGAACAGCCTTAATACAACTTCTAGTTCTTGAGTTTAATTCTCATACTAGTTCTTACTTTACACTTATTTCTGTATATTCCCAGTTTTGAATTAGCATGGCTAAAAAAAACTCATAATTTTCTTGGAAATATGACTGCAACCCATTTCAGCAACACTAATTGTATCTAGACTCAGATTCCAGTTACTCAAGAAATAAATGAAAAAGCTCTTGGAAGAATGAAGAAAATAGTTGTCATAAAGTCCAGGAGTGTGGCAGGGGAGGTATATTCTAAACTGCAAACAAGAGTCAAATGTCTTGGTAATTTATATAGAGTTAAATATACTCATTTAACAAACTTGTCTACCTGGTTTCCTTGGAAACCTTCATTTGTCACCAAATGATGGTGGACACTTGATTAGATGCACAAGAAGAGGGCTAATAGCTGACCTATCATGAAAGGACAATTCACAATGAAAGGAAAGGCAGGAGGGGTGGCAGAATCACAATTTACCTACAGTCATTTACTTCAGAAGCAAACTTACCCATAAGCCTCAGGAAATTAATGTATTAGCATTGGTATAAAAATCATTGGTCATAATTGTGAGCCCAGGTTGTCAAAAAGTTTCAAATATAACTCATATTGTATTTAATAAGGCAAAGGATTATCATATATTTTAGATATATATCTATCAAAAGAGTAAGCCACTTCAAACAGCTTTAAAGAGATAGGTTTTATGTATTAGAAAAGTTCATATTTACTGAATACATCAATTCCTAAAATAATAAATACAAAGCATATTAATTTTCTAAGAAGGTTAACATAAAAAAATTACATGAAACTAACTCTACCAAAATGAAGTTACTTACTAGGAATATACTCTTCTCTTTTCATATTAAAAGCAGCTCACAGTATCTTCTCTACTTCATCTGATAAAATTGAGAATGAAATGATTTTTATATATAGCAAAGTTGAATAAACAAAAGATAGCCTTAGTTCTTTTTTGCACTAAATGAAATCAGGAAGTGAATCAAGGTGTGACCTTAACCTAAAGTAATGCTGTTTCTTAGTAACAGTAAATAATTTTTACTTTCTGTGAGAAAAAAATGCCTGCCCAAGCATTTTGAACTCTCTTAATGACAGATATGGTAATATAGTCTGCTTTTTGCATGTTTGTTCCCATTTCACTGTAATGGTTAATATCATATACATATTTGACTAGGTTATAGTGTCCAGTTGTTTGGTCAAGAACTGGCCTAATTGTTAATTTGAGGACATGTTGTGGATTTAGAACTTTAGTCAGTTTATTGCATTTATGGCTGATTACATCCACATCAATAAAGGAGTTTGCCTTCAGCAATGAGAGGAATCTCCTCATCAAATGGGTTGGAGGCCTTATGGGGAGAACTGAGGACTTCAGCAGTCAGAAAGAATTTCTATCTCTACTTCAGCCAAACAGCTTCTACTAGGGAATTCATCACCATCACTGAGTTCCCAACTTGGGCTCTGTCCTGTGGAATGTGAAATTGCCAGTTCCTCTGGTCACAGGAATGGATTCTATAATAGAGAGCGCACTCCCTCTCTCTCTCTCTCTCTTTCTCTCTCCTCTCTCTGATGGTTTTGTTTCTTTGGAGAGCCCTAATACAATAACCCTTTCAGGATTTTCAGGTTGCCTGTTGTAGATACTTTATCTCAGTTGCCATTTTTTCCCTCACTTTAACTCTACTAATCCTATATTGTTTGTGTATCCTGTAATTTCTGGTCTCTTTGCTAATTTTCCAGCCCAAGGCAATAGAAAGTTTTCTTCTATGAAACATGGGAAATATCATGAGAATATCCTTGCAGGGCTGGTACTATGTGACTCTTGAAGGAGGAACCTTCTATCTTGACCAAACAAATAAGTTTGATGCAGAAGCAGAATAAGTAAATATTTAGATCCAAATATTAGTAATATTCTATAGCATTGCCATTCAATAGAACTTTCTGTGCTGATGAAAATTCTTTATATCTATGAAACTCAATACAGTGACTATTAGCCACATATGGCTAATAGGCATTTGAAATGTGCCTAGTGCTACTGAGAAACAAGATTTTAAATTCTATTTGATTTTAAAAAATGCAATTTTATATAATCACGTGTGGCTATTAGCAACCAAATGGAGCAATGCAGTTCTGTAATATTAAGCTAGAAATCTTGGTTAAATTGCCTTCAGTCCACTATCTAGAATGTTCAATGTAAGAATGCTAGCAAAGTTAATAATATGCTACATATACATGTAAAATATATATAAATGTCTTTATATTCTACCTACATTCCCTGGAGATTATTAAGCATTACTTGTAGTGTTCCTTAAACAACTGGCAAAATATTTCCTCTGAATGCCTCAAATTTACTGTCTATCTCAAGTAGGTTAAATAAATCATCCTATTTAAGTTAAGCAGGAAAAAATTGAATAAACTTACTTATTTTTAACATTTTATTATAGAAAATTTCAAATTTATTTTAAAAAGTAGAAAGTATAGGATGATAAACCATCATATACTCATTGTGTACCAAAATCCCCACCTACTTCCTCCCACCCTTAGATTGCTTTGAAGCAAATCTCAGATCTGCCTTCAGAAATGGAATTACTGAATTTTCCCGAGGAGGAAAGAGACAAAATTAAATTGTTTTTAAAAAATGGTTGATCAGAGGGATGAAGTATTGCTATAACCTCCAATAGGAGTGTACCTTAAAAACATCATGCTAAGTGAAAGAATCCAGAAACAAAAAGTCTCATATTATATGATTCCATTCATAAAAATTGTCCAGAACAGGGAAATCTATAGAGACAGGAAGTAGATTACTGGTTGCTTAGGGGCTGAGGTGGGTGGAGAGGAGTGCTGTGGGCTGGGGTAGAGAATGATAGCTAAAAGGTATGACAATTTTTTTCTTTGTTAGAGAAGTTATGGATTTACAGAACAATCATGCATAAAATAGAGGATTTCCATATACCACCCTACCAACAACACCTTGCATTGGTGATGAACATTTATTACAATTAATGACAACACATTTTTATAAATGTACTATAAATTAAAGTCCATGGTTTAACTTAGGGTTCACTGTTTCTGCAGTGTAATTCCATGAATTTTTAAAATTTTTATTCTGTTACCATATATGCAATCTAACATTTCCCCTTCTATCCATATTCAGCTATATATTTCAGTTCTATTAATTGCATTCACAATGTTGTGAACCACCATCCATTACCAAACTTTTCCATCATTCCAAATAGAAACCCTGTACATTCTAAGCCTTAATTTTTAATTTGCTATCCCCACCCCATCTCCTGGTAAACTATAATATAGATTCTGATTCTGTGAGTTTATTTTAATTGTTAAACATCAGTGAGATCATGCAATATTTGTTCTTTTGTTTCTGTCTTATTTCACTAAACCTGTTTTCCAGGTTCATCCATGCTGCCGCATGTATCAGGACTTTATTCCTTTTTATAGTTGAATGGTATTCCATTGTATTATATACCACATTTTATTTATCTATCCATTGCTTAATGGACACTGGAATTGCTTCCATCATTTAGCAATTGTGAATAATGCTGTTAGAAACATTAGTGTGTTGTTATCTGAGTCCCTACTTTCCAATTTGTTTGAATTTATTCTAAGTAGTGGGATTACTGGGTCATATTGGAGTTATATACTTAGCAAACTGTCTTCTACAGCAGCTGCACCATTTTACATTACCACCAGGAAAGAACGAATTTTCCTATATCTCTGCATCCTCTCCAACATTTATTTTCTGTGTTTTTTTAAAAATAGTAGCCATTCCAATGGGTGTGAAATGGTATCGCATTGTGGTTTTGATTTGCATTTCACTAATGGCTAATGATGTTGAGCATCTTCTCATGTGCTTTTTGGCCATCTGTCAATGTTCTCCAAAGCAATGTCTGCCCATTTTTAAATTGGGTTGTTTGTCTTTTTTGTCGTTAAGTGTAGGATTTCTTTATTTCGGAAATGTGGTTTCCAAATATTTTCTCCCATTGTGTAGGTTGTCATTTTACTTTCATGATAAAGTTCTTTGATGCACAATATTTTTTTATTTTGATGACTTCCCATTTATCTGTTCTTTCTTTTGTTGCTTGTGCAATAATGCTTTTGCATTATTGCCTAATGCAAAGTTCTGAAGATGCATCCCTAAGTTTGCTTCTAGGAGTTTGATAGTTCTATCTCTTATATTAATGCCCTTGACCATTTTGAATTGGTTTGTGTATATGGTGTGAGGTAGGCCTCCTTCATATTTTGCTAATGAAGATCTAGTTTTCCCAGAACTGTTCGTTGAAGAAAATAGTCTTGCCCAATTGAGTGGTCTTTGACATCTGGTCAAAAATCAATTGGCCATAAATGTGAGGGGTGATTTATGAGCTCTTAATTCTATTCCATTGGAATAGAGTCTGCCTTGGAGTCATTATTATGCTGTTCTGATTATTGTGACTTTTTAATAAGTTTTAAGATTGGAAAGTGTGAGTCCTCCAACTACATTCTTCTTTTTCAAGATGGCTTTAGCTATTTGGAACCCCTTACCCTTCCACATATATTTGATGATTGGCTTTTCCATTTCTGCAAAGAAGGTTGTTGCAATTTTGACTGGGATTGCATTGAATCTATAAATTGCATTGGGTAGTATTGACCTCTTAACAATATTTTGTCATCCAATTCATGAACGTAGAAAGTCCTTCCATTTATTTAGGTCTTCTTTGATTTCTTTTAGTAATGTTTTGTAGTTTTCTGTGTGCAAGTTCTTTATATCCTTGGTAATATTTATTCTGAGATATTTGATTATTTTAGTTGCTATTGTGAATGGAATTTTTTTCTTTATTTCTTCTTCCACTTTTTCATTGCTTGTGTATAGAAACACTACTGACTTTGTAGTGTTAATTTTCTACCCTGCTGCTTTACTAAATTCATTTATTAGCTCAAGGAGCATTGTTTTGGCTTTTTCAGGATTTTCGGTATATTGGATCATATCATATGCAAATAAGGGAGGTTTTCTTTCTTCTTTTCCCATATGAATGCCTTTCATTTCTTTTTCTTGCTTAATTGTTTTGGCAAGAACTTCCAGTACAATGTTGAATAACAGTGGTGACAGTGGGCATCCTTGTCTTCTTCCTGATCTTAGAAAGTTTTCATTCTTTAATCATTAAGTAGAATGTTAACAGTGGGCTTTTCATATATGACCTTTATAATTTGGAGGAAGTTTCTTTCTATTCCTAATGTTCTAAGTGTTGTTGTTGTTGTGTTGTTGTTTTTTTTATTAACTAAGGGTACTGTATTTTGTCGAATGCTTGTTAAAGTCATCTTGAAAAAGAAGAATGTAGTTGGAGGTCTCACACCTTCCAATCTTAAAACTTATTAAAAAGCCACAGTAATCAGAACAGCATGATAATTGAAATGACCATGTGATTTTTTTCCCTTCATTCTATTAATGTGGGAATACATTAATTGATTTTCTTATCTATAACCATCCTTTCCTATAAGGAGAAATCCCACTTGATCATGATGTTTAATTCTTTTAATATGCTGTTGGATTTGTTTTGCTAGTATCTCTTTGAGGATTTTTGCATCTATATGCATAAGAGATATTGTTCTGTAGTTTTCTTGTGGTATCTTTATTTAGCTTATTATGAGGGTTATGTTGGCCTTGTGGAATGATTAGGGAGTGTTCCCTCTTCTTCAAATTTTTGATAAGATTTTGAGCAGAATTGAGGTTAAGTCTTCTTGGAGTGTTTGGTAGAATTCCCCCATGAAGTCATCTAGTCCTGAGATTTTCTTTTTTGGGAAGTTTTTTAATACTAATTCAATCACCTTACTAGTAATTGGTTTGTTGAGGTTGTCTGCTTCTTCTTGAGTCAATGTAGGTAGTTTGTGTGCTTCTACAAATATGTCTATTCCATCTAGGTTATTTAATTTATTGACATATAGTTGTTTGTAGTGCCCTCTTATAGTCCTTTTTATTTCAGTGGGGTCTGTAGTAAAGTAACCCTTTTCACTTCTGATTTTCATTATTTGCATCCTCTTTCCTTTTTCTTTGTCAGTTTAGCTAAAGGTTTGTCAATTTTATTGATCTATTCAAAGAACTGATTTTTGGCTTTCTTGATACTCTCTATTAATATCTGGTTTTCATTTCTCTCTCTTCTGATCTTTCTTATTTCCTTCTTTTTGCTTACTTTGGGCTTGGTTTTCTTTTGCTGTTGTTGTTGTCATTCTTCTTCTTCCAGTTTTGAGGTTAGGTCTCTGATTTGAAGTTTTTCTTCTTTTTTAAGGTAAACATTTACAGCTATAAATTTCCCTTTTAGCCCTGCCTTTGCTGCATCCCATGAGTTTTGATATGTTTTATATCATTTTCATTCACCTCAAGATATTTTCTAATTTTGTTTCTGATTTCCTCTATTTTTTAAAAGATTTATTTTTATTTATCCCCCCCTCATTATTTGAGGTCACAGTTTACTCTCTGTGTTCATTTACTCTCTGTGTCCATTTGCTGTGTGCTCTCTGTGTCTACTCATCTTCTCTTTAGGAGGCACCGGGAACCAAACCTGGGACCTTCCATGTGGGAGAGAGGTACTCAATCACCTGAGCCACCTCAGCTCCCTAGTTTGTTTCATCTCTCATTGCCTTTCCTCTTTGACTCTTTGTTGTGTCATCTTAATGCATCAGCTCGCCATGCCTGCCTGTCACACCAGCTTGCCTTCTCCAGGAGGCATCCGGAAACCTGGGACCTCCCATGTGGTAGGTGGGAACCCAATTGCTTGAACCACATCTGCTTCCCTCTAATTTCTTCTTTAACCCAGTGGTTATTTAAGCATATATTTAATTTTTCCATTTCTCCCTCTGTTATTGATTGTTAATGTCAGTCTATTTTGGTCAGAGATTATATATTGTATGATTTCAAATTTTTTATTTTACTGACATTTATTTTGGACCCAACACATGGCCTATTCTGAAAAATTATCCATATGTATGTAAGAAGAGTATATATTCTGTTTTTGTTCAGTGCAGTGTTCTGTGTATGTCTGCTATGTATAGTTGGTTTTGTGTATCATTCAAGTCCTGTACTTCCTTACTGATCTTCTGACTAGATATATCTCCATTACAGAGAATGGTATGTTAAAGTCTCTTATGATTAATGTAGAACCATCAGGATTTGCTTCATATACTTTGGATCTCTGCAGTTAGTGGATATATATTTATAATTATTGCATCTTCCTTTTGAATTGTCCCTTTTATCAGTATATTATGACCATCTTAGTCCTTGTAACTGCTTTTGACTTAAAGTATATTTTACCAATATCAGTAAAGCCACACCTGCTCTCTTTTGGTTACTATTTACATGGTATATATTTTTTACATCCTTCTACCCTTGACCTACTTGTATCTTTGAATTTAAGGTGAGTCTTTTGCAGACAGCATATAGCTGGGTCAGGATTTTTTAAATTTCATTCTGCCATTCTCTGCCTTTTGACTGGAGAGTTTAATCCATTTACATTTACATTCACTATGTAAAATACAGGGATTTCTTCTGCTATTTTTGTTATTCAGCCTTTGTAAGTCATATATTTTTTTGTGTCTTACCTATTTTTATATATATTTTATATATTTGCTTCTTTTGTGTTGTACTATATTGAGTGCCTTCTTTTTCTATCTGAATATACTTTTCATCTATTTTTTGTGGTTATCATAGGATTAATATATAAAATCCTAAATAAATTACAATCTTGTTTGGTTTGATACTACTTAACTTCAATAGCATGGACATATAATTTTCTTATGCCCTTTGTCTCCATGTTTTTTATACTTGTTACCACTTGTATCTTTGTACATTGGGTGTCCAAAGACATAGAGTCATCATTACTTCTAGGCATATCTTGTAAGGCAGGTCTAGTGATGATGAACTCCCTCAGTTTTGGTTTACCTGAAAATGTCTTAATCTCTCCTTCAGTTTTCAAAGAGTGTCTTGCCAGATATAAAATTCTTGGCTGGCAATTGTTTTCTTTAAGCACATTAAGTATTTCAACCCACTGCTTTCTTGCTCCATGGTTTCTTATGAGAAATTTACACTAAATCTAATTAAGACTTCCTTGTACAGAACATGCTGGTTTTCCCTTGCAGTTTTCAGCACTCTCTTCTCCTTTGCATTCCATCATGTAATGATATATGGTGGACTGTAACTTTCTTCATGTTTATGCTTTTAGGTGTTATCTGAGTTTCTTGGGTATGCATATTCACATCTTTTGCTAAGCTTGGGAGTTCTTTGTCATAATTTCCTTGAATATTCCTTCTGTCCCTTTCTCTTTCTTCTCCTCTGGAACTCCCATTATGCATATATGGGTGTGCTTGATGATGTCCTGTAGCAGGCTTAGGATGTTTTTACTTTTAATATTTCTTTTTTCTTTATGTTCCTCAGTCCAACTCATTTCAAGTGTCTTGTTTTCAGGTTCACTGACTCTTTATTCTGCCAGCATCAATCTGCTCTTGAAACCCTCCTGGGCATTTTTCATCTCAGTTACTGTGGTCTTCAACTCCAGTAATTTGTTTGGTTCCTTTTTAAAAAATTATATCTCTTTACTTAGATATTGCTCATTCATTGTTTTCCTGATATCCTTTAGTTCTTTATCTGGGCTTTCTTTCAGCTCCTTGAGCATTTTTAAGATCATTTTTTAGAAGACTTATAAATGTTCAGTATATCCACATTCTCATTTCCTTCATTAGTGTATTCTGTATTTTATCCTCTCCCTTTTGATGGGTCATTTCCTATTTCTTTGTTTGTCTTTTATGTTTTTTGTTGCATGCTGTACAGTTAATATTTTAAAATGTTAACACTGGGATTTATTCTTTGAGATTTCTGTTTCATGGTTTTGTAACCAGCTGGTGATAAGACAGAGATTTTCTTGAGCTTCATCCCTCCTGTCAGGGAGGTCTGCCCAAGGCAAATGCAGTTGCAAGGTTATCCTTATCTTTCTGGACCTCTGTCTCATCCTGCATTCTTGCTTGTTTGTTGTGTACAGTTCCCTTGTTTTCAGGAGTTCAGCTTTCCCCTCTGTTTCCCAGGAAACAGAACTCCTTCTCCCAGGTGTTTGAAGTCAGAGGCCTTTGTCCCAGACTGTTCATATCTATAGTTTTTTTACACTCCTTTTGTTGTCTTAAACTGCTGTTGCCTGGAGGGAAAATTATGGGAGGAGTGTCACCCCAGAGAGGACTTTCACAAGTCAGTGTTTCTCAGTCAAAAGAGGGCTAGTGACCTACAAAGGGGGAACAAACTGGCTCCAAATTGCCCTAGGGATGTAATCAGGGAGGGTACCAAATCTTCTCCAAAAGTTCTGCAAAGCTGCAAAGCTGAGCTTTCCTCATCTACCTAGCAAATGCGGCCCTTCAGTCAGTTAATTTCCCTCCATAGCCCTGAGAAAATCCTGCATCTTTAAATCTTCACTGCCTCCTCCCCTGTCTGGGGATGGTTGAAATAATGGCTGCTGCTGCCTTTGTCCAGGGCAGTTGAAACAATAGCTGCCCTCAGAGCCTGGTCCTCAAGGATCCAAATTTGCTAATCAAAAGCCATGATCAGTGGTTGCCTGTTCTCATCCCTGTTCTTGGAGATGAGAATTTTATGTCCCTTTCTGTCACCAGCAAGCTAGTCAAGGGCTGGACCCCAAGGTGTCCTTGAGAGTAGGGGATGGGCACTGGTTGCTGCTGTTCAGAGAGCAATTTACTGTCCTTTACAGTAGTTTAACAGCCTCTTCCTTCTGCTCTTCCCTGGATGCTATACAGTGTTTTTCTGGCCTCCAGAGTTTCAAAATAGTTGTTTCAGATAGTTCCTGCCTGTTTAATAGTTGTTTTGATGGAAGGATTGTGTCCTGGAGTTCCCTACTCCACCATCTTCCACAGAATCCCCTGAGATTTCTTTTTGAATTGATAAAAATATTCTAAAATAAACTGTGGTGATCATTGTACATACATGTGAATATACTAAAAATCATAGGATTTTACAGTGTAAATGGGTGAATTGTATGGCATGTGAATTATTTCTCAATCTAACTTATAATTAAATTAAAAAATGGTTGCTATGTTGAGCAATACAAAATGGAATAAAGAATAAAAATCCAGAGAGCAATAAAAGTATAAGACAATGTCCAGAGTAAACAATTGTACAGAATCTGAAACATGGTAAACATATGATAACCATGATTTTATACTAAGGGACAAGTGTATGAATTACAGAAAAGAAACATTGCTTCATTGACAGTCAATCTGACAAAGCTCCATAAATATAGAAAAAAAAAAGTTAAAAAAAAATAAAAACAATAAAACCTGAAAGTCTCTTCCAAGAGCTCTTTCTTTTCCTCTACTTTTCTAGGCCAAAAGTGTAGCTTCCTCAGAATCAGGACATTCTCTGTGAATAGAATAACTGCTTCTCTTTGAAGCATGTGTAGTGCATTTCTGACACAGAATGTCTGATGGAGGTGGATGTGCCCCCTTTTAAATCAGCGTCTGGCAGAGAGAGCTGTCAAGGTCTTTAACACCTTGCAGTGTTCAGCATCATTCCTAAAAGTCCCCAGCAAATTTACCTCCCAATGCTCACTTCACAGTGGATTATCTGTTTTTGAAGTCAACTCTTACCTGTCTACTTGTGACTTTATGAATTACCCTCAGAAAGTTTTAATTTCAGAATATCTTTCCTCTTCCTACTTTTTAATCTTCAGAAACCTATTATGGGATCATAAAGCTAAATTGCTATGACCACTATGACTCTTCCTCCTCCTACAGAATAAAAATAAATTTAAAGTTCACAGAGGTGAGGCAGTACTGTATAAATTATGACCACTAAAGGCATGTTTCTAGGTTAGTATTTTTATAGAGCAATAGTGTCTAGACAGTAGAAAGTCCAATTTGTTTTGGAAGAGGTTCTACCTAACAATATATAATAACAAAATTTTTAATGGTCGTTAAGGGTGACAGTGTAGTTAATATATCTGGGGACATCTAATCCTTCCTGAAATATACTTGACTAGAGGGAAGAATACAGGAGGATGAAATTATAATGACTAAACCATGTTTTATTCACAGAGTGAAATAGCAGCCAACATTTACAATGAATGAACTAGAAAAGGAACTAGACTAGGTTGTCATCCAGGAGATACATCAAATACATGCAGTTGAGTAAAGCCAAGCAAAGTACTAAATAATATAATCAGAATAATGCTGTGTATATAAAAATTAAAATACATAAAATAACAGTCCATATTGTGTATATGTTCATACATAAATATT
The DNA here is from genome assembly GCA_004027955.1 of Chaetophractus vellerosus. Classification (NCBI taxonomy): domain Eukaryota; kingdom Metazoa; phylum Chordata; class Mammalia; order Cingulata; family Chlamyphoridae; genus Chaetophractus; species Chaetophractus vellerosus. The sequence continues at coordinate 9,084 of PVKH010000740.1, read as the reverse complement.
ATGTATTTAATGGATATATATAGACATATAAGCATAAAAATTCATGAGGATCAGATTGGGAGAAATATTTGGAAACCATGTATCTGATAAGTGACCTGTATACAAGTCTACAAATAACACTTACAATCAAGTAATAAAAAGACAAATAACCCAATTTTGAAATGGACATTGGATTTGAATAGACATTTCTCCAAAGAAGGTATATACAAATGGCCAGTAAGCACATGAAAATGTTTTCAAAATTATTAGATATTAGGGAAATGCAAATCAAAACCACATCATGTATCACTTTTCACCCAGTAGAATGACAAAAAAAAAAAAAAAGCAACAATAACAAGTGTTGGAGAGGATGTAGAGGAATTGGAACCCTCACACACTGCTGATGAGAATGAAAAATGGTGTAGCTGATTTGGAAAACAGTTTGGTAATGCCTCCAAATATTAATTAAAGAATTACCAAATTTCACAATACTAAAAAAGCACTTAATTATACACTTTAAATGTGTGGCTCAATACTGTATGAGTTATTTCTCAATAAAGCTGTTAAAATGCATAAATGCAATATAAAACAAATTTGGAGGTAAGTAAAGAATAGAAAGGGATGTATGTGCTTTAGATTTATCTGTGCTACTTTATTTTTTAATGTTCAATGTTAAAATTTTCAAATGTGGGTTGTAGATATATGGTATCTGTTTTATTTTTGTTCTTTTCTAAATAATTGTACACATTAAAATAAAAAATGTATATTTAAAAATCAAAGAAAAAAGCTAGGTGCATTCACATGAATATTATTTTTTCTTCCAAATTTTGTAAGGTATGGCTTAATATTTTCATTTTACATACAATGCAATTGAGACAGGAGGTAGGCTGAATTCAGCAAAGTTAAATAGGTAATAAATGGTGATTCCAAGATCTGAACCCAGATCCATCCAAGTTATGCAGATCCTTACATCACAACATACTGCTTATCCATCTACTCAGCAAACAAAATTTTAGAAGGAAATAAGCATTAGAGTATAATTAGATAACTGTTCCACTAGTCTTTAACTTTAAAAATATTAAATTTCATCTTGATATGACTTGCAGATAGCTTATCTTCAAACTACAAACTGATTTGGCATCAAAACACCTCTGGCTGTTTAGCCTTGCAGGATCTTAATTATTTCTTTCGTTTTCTCAGGGTAGGTGTTAAATACCCCCTTCTCCTATTAAAGTCTGATGGCCTGCCCACATCTTCTATCTTAAAGCTAAAGTGATCCACCACACATCTGAGCTCTTTTCTTATGCTGTCCTCCATTTCCTAATGCCAAGGAACTTATATAGAACAGTCAAGTGGCTTTACCTCCAACTGTTTATAATCCTCGTTGCCAAAGTCCACTCACATTAGAATTATGTAAAGAGCTTTTAAAAATATTAATTCCACAGAAATACTTAAGGTGTTTTTATTCTTTAAAACTAAATATGTTTTAAAATTTATTCTAATCTACTGGTTTATCCTCCAACCCAGTATTTCCTTATATTTGATCTGTTATAGACCCAGACCATTTGGCATGTTGACTTTTCCAGTTTTGATCCTGCTGTTTGCATGCTCATAATATTCAGAATGTTCCTTTGCTTTCTGTGTCTTCTGAAAAGTGGCAGCTGTATATAGAGACTTGCTTAGACTTAAGTTTGATCCTTTCGGCCAGCTTCTATGTGGTGTTGCATTCTTACATCAGGAGGCAGATAATGATTGTCCTCCTTTTTGTGATGGTAGCATCCATTGATGTTCAATGCATTGGTCTATTAATTTACTGGGGCTTGCAAGATGGTAATATTCTCATTGTATCATTTATTTTTCATTTATTAATTGGAATACATTTCACAAAGGACTACTTGTCCTTATCTACTATTTACGTACTCAGTTTACATAGAAAAGGGAAGAATAAACACTGATTCATTTTCTCTACCTGTTTTCAAGATGTTGGTTTCTTATAATCTCCTGAAGTAATGAATTATTAGTCTTAAAAATATTATTAATGAATTCCAGCATTTAACTATATTTGATATATTTCAATCCATTGCAATTAGTATTTTTATGGAAGTCAAATGGTCTCATCTTTGGCCAGTGGAAGCCTCATGTCAATTCCTGTGTTCCTTTGATATAACTAGTAGCCTTTGACAGCTTTCATGCTTTCTAGCATGAAAGATGCTCCTAGCCCATCATGTACATTTCTGGCTGGAGACATGGAAACATCTATTTCTTCAAGAAGTCCTGATTTCTCTTAGGGGAAAAGGATAAGACCAGATCACTATCTAGAAGCTAGGGATGCTCAATGCTACTAGATTGGTTATTTCTGATTCTTTTTTGTGGAAAAATTATATAATGCATAGACAGATGTATTTAATATGTTATTTTAAAAATAAGAATTTATAAGCTCATATTGATCTTTTAAACTCAAATACGTGATTACAAGTATTTATCTTCTTCTGTATTACAACTAAACCTCCTTCCTTATACAAAGTATGATAGAATTAAAGTATTCCATAATTACTCATTTGCTTTATTTAATCATACATGCCCAAAGTCTCAGTAAAATAATATTAAGACTATTAATCCAATATGATCACTGAAAACAGTTATTTTTTGAATGTGGTATTTCTATTACCCCAATTTTTTGTTAGATATACTATTTTTATATTAACAAAGTATATAGTCAAATGTCAAATCTCTCCTCTTTGACATTTTAGCTTTAATTCTACAACTGTACATTTCTTGCTCATGGTCAATCCTCATTTCAATGTCTACATATTAATTTTGGTTATCTGAAGCTCATTCCCTAATAGATTACTCAGAACAGGCTCATGGAAACACTATTCCTTGAATTAGTCTACGTTGAGAATAGTTTGCCTTTGTTCTTTATACTTAAAATTCTATTTTGTTGGACATAAAACCCTCAGATCACATTTTCTTTTGAGAAACTTAAATATGTTATTACATTATTTTTTTCTGATATAAACATTCTCTTAAACAAAAGATCTGAAGAGAAATGACTTTTTATTTCAGGAAAGTGTCCTTGAATTATAGTTATTCCAGTCTGCTGGGCTGCTGAAAGCAATATAACAGAAATGGGTTGGCTTTTACAATGTTTATTTACTACCTAATAAGCTTACAATTTTCAAGACAAAAAATGCCCAAATCAAGGCATCATCGGTGATACTTTCTCCCTGAAGACCAGCGCTAGTGATACTGGACCCCTCTGTCACATGGCAGGGCAAATGGTGGTGTATGCTGGCCTCTCCCTTCTCTTCAAGGTTTCATTGCTTCAGCTTCTTACTCCAAGGCTGTCTCTTTACCTCTCAGAATAGCAGTCTCTTATAAAGGACTCCAGTAGGTGGATTACGACCCACCCTGGGCCACACATTAACTGAAGTAGCCTAATAAAAAGGCCCTACTTACTGAAGTTTACACTCATAGTACTAGCCTTAAGAACATGATATTCTGGGGTCCATATAGCTGCAAAGCATTACAATAATTTTTTAGAATTATTTTTGTTCTTTTGCTCCCCTCACCCCATTTTAGGAACTACTATTGTCTACATGTTGGATCTTCCTTACCTATCTTCAATCTTGCTATGACAGTTTGAGATTATTTATGAATCCCATAAAGAGAAAGATTATGTTTGTGAGCTAATCTATTCCTCTGGCTCTGATACCCTTTGATTATATTAAATTCAGTTGAGGGGCCTTTGATTAAGATTACTTGATAAAATCAATTAGAGCTTTTGATTGGATTACTTCAGTGAGAATTAACTCAGGTTGGGTTTCCACCCCTTTGCTGGGTCTAATATAAACAGAAACACAGCAAAAGACTGACTGAGATAGTAACATGGGAAGAGATAGAGCTCTGTGGTTTTTGATCCTGGGACCCTGGGGAGAGATGACCATTATACCTGATAGATTGCAACTGACCTTGGAAGAGACCAGAACAGCTGAGACTGATATAGAAGGCCCAGAAGGCAATGAACTCTATGCCAGCCTGCAGCTGAGAAAGAGGAAGCCGCAAGGGGAAACAGTTGCAGAGATATCCCACTACCTTGCTTCAACACGTGGTGGGTGACATTGGTGAGAAAGTACCTATTATGGTATCTTGAGTTGGACTTTCCACAGCCTTGGGACTATAAGCTTTTTACACCAATATATACCCTCTATAAAAGCCAACAGATTTCTGGTACTTTGCATCGGCACCCCTTTGATAGACTGATACACTTGCTTTCTCTTGAATCCTTTTTCTCTCTTCATTTCATTTTTATTTTTAAACATCTCCTCCTTATTACCTTCCATTTCTTGTAAGATATAATCTTTAGGTTATTTGTGTTCCTCCTGGTTTAATCATCATTTCTGAAATTATTTTTCATTTTCAATTATTTCCTATGTTTTAAAATGGATTTCTACATTTTTATAACTTTAATTTGTTGTTCTTTCATGTTTTGAATCACTCGCTTCGTATATATTAGCTCAATTTAAAATAATAAATTTCAGTTTTGATCTGTTTTATGGGCATCTTTCTGGCATCTTTTATTGTCTGTACAGACTTAATTCTGCCTCTTGTTCCTTTTTTGTTTTGTTAAAATAACTTTGGATAGGATTTGACCTCAATAACTTTTTGTTGCTAATTTTTTAAATGTGAAATTGGTATTCCTGAAATTTTAGTGGGTTAATGGTTTTTCCAGTTCACAAGCTTAAGCCTTCTCTTCTGTGTTTCTTTTTTCTTGCAGTGTTAAAAAACCATATCAGTTTACTTTCTGAGATTTCCTGTTTTTTTTCCCACTTACAGATCTTTATATAGTCTTTATCCTTATCTTTATTGTCTCTCTTCTGCTTAATTTTGATTTCCCACTGGCAGTTTTTTTTCTCAGTAAGGAAACCTGTCCTGGAAAAAAAATCCCTGATAGGTAAGATTTGAGTCTTTATAGGGATTCGATTACTCCAGTCCCTTTAGGTCTTGTTGTGGGCCCCCCTGTACTTACTCACTATTGAAGTGGGCTAAACCTTGCACTGTTTCAGCTGTTACTCCAAACTTAGCTCTCCTTCCCACTTCTTAGTGAATACCTGAGACTGTATTTTAGGGTTCTGCTGTTTTAAGGTCTCTCAAGTCTATCAAATGCTCTCTTGCTTCCCTCAGAATCTTCTCCTATGCTTCTTCCTGCTCTTACACTGATAACCTGCAGGTTCTATGGTTGTTGGTGATTAGTCCCAAACTACTTGCATATAAGGTTCGTGGAGTTATCTTGTGGCTTAGTTTTATGGTAAATGCTGTCTATGTGGATTTGGTTTTGTTATTGAGATGCTCTGTCTGATTTTACATTGGGATTTGGGAAGATTAAACAACAATGCCATCATTCCTGCTGTGAGGGCATCACTGCTACTTTTCCCAATCTACTCCCTTCAAATGCTAATTTGTTTGGTCTGGAGTGGAGCCTGAGCATTACTTTTTTTTTTTTAATCCCTCAGGTGATACTGATGTGTAGATAAATGGATATGATAACTAGCATTCTAATCCAAATAAGGAGGCCCATCTTTATAGCATATTGGAAATTAAAAATCCCTTCCCTTTGGATTTGATTTGTTCCTCTGGCTTTTAATTATCTTTATTCTTAGTTCCCTATTTCAAAATTCTTATTGACATTCCAAAGGTAAGGGCAGATTCCTGCAACTTTGGTTTCTACCCCAATACTTGTTCTATTGTTTTTACAACATGTATTTTCTGTAGAGGTCAAACCTATAACATCAATTTAGTGTAACATCATATTTTAAGTGATTCTTTTTTTCCTCTAAGGAGATAATCACTGGAATCATGACTACTTTTCTTCCATTATCTTGTTTTCTCTAAATGCAACAGAGAAAATGAAAAAGAAGGCACATCACTACTTTCTCTCAGCCCTTTTCCCTTATCAGAAAAGGTAACATTCCACTTACTTTAATTTAGAAAATTTAGCATCTCTAGCCCATCAGTTATTTAACTTCTTAGGATGGGTTGGGCATTTGGTTCTTTGAATTAATTTCTCTGCCTGCCATTGTTACCAACATCTATGTGATATGGAAGACTGCTATCACCAGCATTTTTCTACAAACCAAACATTCTGAATAAAAGCAAACAAGGTTTTGAGAAGAGATTTAAACCATTTTGCCCACAAACATAAATTAGAGCTATCATTTTTTATTTGAACATTGCACTATGAAAATAAAGTTCCTCCTTCATCACTAAAAAGCATGGTTTTTATTGCCTAAAATCAGAAGTGGTTTTAGTTTCCTATAACTGGGCCATGAATAGAGGAAGGGGGCTAGAGAATGAATAAAGCTAGGAACAGGTGCAATAACCAGGCTAGTTGCTGCATATCCTGATTTCATGATACTACATTCTGTTGTCCAACCCCCAGACTAATCCTGCAGCTTTCTAGTAACAAGCATCCACCCCCACCAGCACTCACACACACACACACCACAGCCTGATTTTCCCTCATTTCTATAGGAATATTTTAATTCAGAAAAAATTACTTATAAAAATAATAGATATTCAATTTGGAACGTAAGTTTAAAATTTCACTCTTGATTTTCCCCAGATTTTTATGGAGTTTTTGTTTCATAAACATAGGTTGCATCTGAAAATGTGAAAGAAATAATGCTACTATAATTGATGCTACTATACCATCTAAACCCAAGTGGATTTCTATGATTTCATATTTATCTACTTAAAGCTCAGTTATCTTGCCTTTGCACTTTCAGAAGACTCCTTAAGAGAAACCTCAGACAAGTCAAAGTTCACTCCCTTAAGTCCATCAACAAGGTGAATAGTGGAATGACTCTCAGGCAGGTTGTTTGGTTCAGCAGGTCTATTCCTTCTCATTTTGTGAGTAGACTGAATGCCACATGTCTTGCTTGGGTGAGATATATCCTAACGGTCTTGTCCTGTCTCTTTCATAGTCCCTAAGTCTCAAGTTCTTTGGTGAGTGCCTAGTTCTTGATGCACACTACTCTGATCCTACCAGAACATTCCAAAGGACAGACTGTGCTCTATTAGTGTATCGTGGGTCCCATCATTGGCTCTAAGCCCAAGCCCTCTTGAATTTTAATAAAGATTCATAAGCAGTTGTTATGAAACAAATAGCATAATGACACCCAGAGAAGCTGCAGAATTATTTTTAGGCAGATGACGTGTGTGGTCCATGCCTCAGGCCCACCAAATGATAATAATAGTAACTCTGTGCAATAAGTGAAAAGAACACTTTTTCATAAAAATTGTGCAAAACCTAAATTGCTTCCTGCCATCCTTCTGCCTCCTGCCCACCTTCCTCCTCCTGCCCACCTTCCTCTCCGCTCCATAAGGAGTCATAAGGCTCAGTATTGACAACCACACTGAAACAAAGCAACCACCTAAGCCATGAATTATTAATTATTTAAGTGTTGGTTAGAAAAAATGAGGGATGATATTGCACATGTTCAATAAAAACATCCAAGCTTTATATAGTTTTATAAATATAAAACCAGATATGCTTTTTTGTGTTTTTAATAGGGTCAGAAATGAATTTTCCAATATTTTATATGTTTCTTCATATATTTATAAATTTATATATCATAGTGACATAGGACCTGAATTAATACACTTTAGAAAAGAGGTCTCTGTCAAGCTGAAAACACTTAAGGGGAAAAGACCACTCATGGGAACCGAAGAAACTTAAGGAGAATAAAAAAGCCCTCTGGAAAGTGTGTCATGTTAAGATGTTAGGTTATTGATAAATTGAGATTGCCAGTATTGCATTAAAATCTTACAAGTCAGAAAGCCCAAATTCTGGTTTCATTTAAAAGTTAATAAAATAAATTTTTCTTAAGCTCCCTATGTGCTCTTCCATATATGGGTAAGAGCTGCAAGATTGGCTGAATATGGAAAACATTTAAAGGCATCTTATTAAAAATCCGCCTTCCTGAAATTAAACCTTAAAATTAGCAAACTCCAGCATCAGAGGAAACTAGCAAAATGAGAGGAATATTTAGGGCAAGATAGAAAATAAAACAGGTTATAGTATTAAAAAGTTGATATAGATTCATTTTGAATTTGCTCCATTTAATTTGCTTCATTTTCCCAAATTTGGGGAAATAAATGGTTAAACTCAGAGAGGACAGGTGGTATGACAGATTCAGGTAGGTCCTGATCCAAAGTCTCAGCTCAGCCCCTCGTGGATGTCTCACCTTGGGTGATTCTTTAAAATGTTCCTTACCCTCAATTTTCCTAGCTATGAAAAATTGCATGAAAATAAGGAGCAAAACATGTAGAATTTCTTTATATTTGAAATCTGAGAAAAACAAGGAACAATGCTGTAGTAAGAATTTTTCAGCTGTGACCTCATTTTAACTTACCTAATTCCATCTGTAACAATCCTTTTTCCAAATAAGGTCAAATTCTCAGGTACTGGGGATTAGGACTTCAATATAAGTTTTTGAGGGATATAATTCAATCCATAACATCACTCTTTCCATCCTTTTCATATATAGACTGTATGTAGATATAGTTTGCTCCACTGATTTTTTTGATATTTTTAAAAATATATTTTATTGAAGTATATCATTCATTCATGAACATGCATTAACAATAAGTATACAGTAAAGATTGTGAACTTACAAAATAAACATGCATAACATCATACAGGGATCTCATACATCACCCCTCAAACAATACCTTGCATTGTTGTGAAACATTTGTTATGAACTATGCAAGAGCATTGTCAAAATATTACTACTAACTATAGTTGTTATCTTACATTTGTTGTATTTTTCCCCCAACCCACCCTATTTTTTTAAAATATATTTTTATTACTGAGGTTGTAAACTTACAAAACAATCAGGCACATGTATAGAATTCCCATACAACACCCCTTCACCAACACAACATACCGTGGTGGAGCATTTGTTACAGATTATTAAATAATACCATAAGACTATTACCACCAACCATGGTCCATAGGGTACATTTGGCACACTTTTCCCATATACCCCACTATCAACACAGTACATCTTTGGCATCAATGCAAGAATATTATAGTATTGCTGT
>PVKH010000739.1:0-34812 GCA_004027955.1 Chaetophractus vellerosus | reverse complement strand
AAAAAAAAAAGGAGGCATTCAGGCAGGGTAATAATTTAGTGTCCCTACAAACCAGTAAAATTTAAACATTTGTTCACATTAATTGAGAGGAAAACCTCATTAGGAAAAGACAAGGAAGGAAGAATCCTGTTGGTGGCAGTTTTCAACTCTGGACCAGACTCAAATACCCCATTCAATAAATCAAATAAATCAAAGGCATTGCTGTGAAGATATTCTAGTGACCAGCTATTGTCACAGCTCATCCCCACTCCAAGGAGACTTTCAAAATATTTCTCCCAACAGAGTCCTTAGCCTTCCTTGGAAAATTTTTAATAAATATAATCATTCCACCTTATTAATTTCCCAGTGATGTCCTAGTGTCACCCTCAGACAGGAGCTCAGTTAGTATATTTCTCAACATGTCTTAGCCAGTCTCTTGCCACTGCCACCTGGAATTACTAAGGGTCAGCATTATTGAACACATGTCCCTCACTCCCTGCTTACCTACTTGATTGAAAATAAGAAGTACACTCTGAAACACAGGACCTTTCCTCCCATAAACTACCAGTAAATTTTGTTGAATTGAAATGAATAGAAGTGGTGGGTCTCGGTGCTCAAAGAACAATAGAATTGGTGGCCAAGATGCAGAAGATCCATTTCCAGAATGTTCCTGAGCCACAGTCATATGGGTGTGATAAGTCAGATGAAGTTGGGGGCCCCTTCTCTGTGCTACTATATCATAAAAAGTCATTTGAGAATTTTTTCCCTGAAAAATAAGTTTCATGCTAACTTATTTAATAAATAGAACTTTGGACTTCTCAACCATACTATTTCATTAGCATGTTTTTCATGTAGTCTTTTAATTGGTTTCTTTATAGTCACTTTTAAAACAAATATATTCTTCTGTGTTAACATTTTATATAAAATCATGGTCTAGACATGTACATGTACCACTAAAATTAAATCATCAATAATCACTATCTAAAATGAATTACATTCCAAAAGCTCTGGCTAATGATTTATCTTTTCTTCATGGAACTGATCTCTATCAGATTGATTTATGTAGCAGCCAATCATGTTTCAGTAAACCGCAGCATGCACATGCATCTTTAAGTGATGATAATCTGTGACTGTCCATTTATTTGTACAACACCAGCAACAAAAAAAGAAAGGGAAGAGGGAAAAGAAAATCCCACCCCCTTTCCAAGCATCACATGATGACTAAACCCTCTATGAAATGAAATGGTTGATGCAATTCTATATCAAATTTCATAATAATCCATATAATATCATGCTTATGCAAAAACATAGGCAAAAATGGTAAATACTAAAATGGTGACATCTGATTCATAGGATTCCTTTGCCTTTGCGCGTTTACATTATTCGCTTTGATAGGAAGGTAACTTTTTGCACATTTACATTATTTGCTTTGATAGTAGATGCTTTTGTTAGTTGTTGAAGTGAATGACAACCTCATGCTGTTCTATTTAATTGCCTCTTCTGTAATGCAACGTTCTGTGTTTAGAAGACACTGTTTCATAAATAAATCCAAAGTGTGTGTCTGTGTGTGTGTGTGTGTGTGTGTGTATGAACTACAGAGGTTTCATTTCTCAAGCCAATTCTGTAACTATTTAGCTATAGCTGTCGCCATATTTATCTGTATTTACACTGCAGTTCATCCCCATCCTTCATTTCTTTGCCTATTCTATATTTAAGGAGATTAATGGACCTTCTTAGGTAGATGAAATCCCTTTCATGCAATCTTCATCTTTGAGTGACGAAATGTTGGACATATGTTTAAGCAAAATACATCAAAGTTTCAGAATTATAAAGTCTCAACAATTATTCCCCCAAAAAACTATTTCTAAAATTTAAAATCTCTAAGGACTTTGCATTCCACCTAAATTTACATTTTAGCCTTTTGAATTTGTTCTCTCAATTAATAAAGTACAAGTAGTTACTTTTCTCCAGTTAACAAAACATAATATAGAAATAGTACTTTTAATTGTTTGTCACAGGATGATTTTAAAATTGAGAGTTTAGTCAATATTTGTGCTAGAAAATATAAGTAGATAAATATTGTTGAGTTAGTTCAGTGATTTTTTTCTACATAAAATAAAAATTAACTTCAAACACTTCTGAAAAGTAAGTTATTACCAGTATGATGTCTTACTCTAATTGTCTGTAGGATATACTTCAAGATGGTTATTACTCAATATCTTTTTTTTTAATTTGGTTAATTCATGGTTGTTTGTGACAGCTATAGATGGCTTTTAATGACTTTTAACACATTTGATAAATTCTGGAGGGATTCGAAAAGCTGTCTATGGAGTTATCGTCTACTGTAGACTGAGTCTTTCATTTTTGATTCAATAAGTATTTATTCAACTGATATCACTGGCAATACAATTATGAGTAAAGTATCCTGCATTGTGAGATAGATAATAAGCAAGTGTTCAAACAAGTAAATACCAAATCGGAGGTGCTGGTTTTTCAGTCAGAGTTTCAGCAGGGAATAGATGGCACTCTCAAACCAAGTAATTGCGAGTGTGTAATAAAGGGTATATTTTCAAAATTAGGGGAAATTAATAAGGGATAGTGTAGCACCCAAAGGCCAGCAACAAGCAAGAGCTTTTACTATTCTTAGTTCTAAAGAGACAAGGAGAGAGAGAAGTTACTGGAATCCTCCAAAAGTAGTAGCTGAAAGAAAGGGACTCCTGACAGCATATGTAGACTTCAGGAAAGTGAAACAGCCAACTAGATGACCTGGAATGGAAGAAGTCAGGAGAGCAAATATCCATCCTCTATTTCCGACCTTTTTGAATCTCCCCTCTTATTGGCCAAGCAGAGAGCAGGGAGGAGAATGGTGGAAAGTAGATTTTGAGAGATAAATGGAAAACTCCAGCAAGATAGAAAAGAATAAGAGCCTAAGATAAGGGGCCCAGAGAGAGTCATATTTTTTGATAATATATTCATAGCAAGACTAAGTAAGAGTTAACATGTTGGTGGAGCCCAAAAGAATGAGAAGGAACCAACCATGTAAAAATATAAGCAGAGAGAACTCTGGGCAGAAAAAAACAGTATTGGCAATGGCCCTAAGGCAAGAAAGAGCGTTTTGTGTTATGGATTTGCCAGACAACTCAAGTAGATTCCTAAGTCAAGCTAAGGAGTTTAGACCTAATTAGGTGTGCAATGGGTTTTAAGCAGGAGAGTAAGATTTAGAAATATGCTTCTGAATGTTGCATGAAGAATTAACTGAACAAGATAAAAGGAAAAAATAAAGAAAAGTGGACAAAAATGTAAAAAATACAGTAGATGTCAGAAAGCAAAACCAAATGATTAAATACCAAATGAGTTATACAGACCACAAAGCCTGTAGGTGTTCAGAGAAAGGACAGAGCATTTCCACTTGAGTTAGTAATAAAGATTTTATGGGGTTTCAGATGAATCTTAAAGGCTAATATAGAATTTAAATAGTGGAGAGAAAGGGGAGCCAATTCCAATTCCAGAATAGGAAAAAATAGAAGTTGCATAGTTAAAGGAATATTAGGGAAAGAGTGAAGGAAACTTTTTGCTGGAGAGGAGCAATGGGGATGAGATTGGAGCCAGGAAGGGGGAGGGTATCCATGTTTCTAGACATTAGCATATTAATTTTCTCCTTTTCCTAGATAAGGCTGTAATTTTTTAACCAGGAATTTGATAAGTTTGGTGAAATTTTCAGGTGGTATGACTGAACACTAGGGAAATACTTTTGGATTTGCCTCCTTTAATTACATCACATAACCAAGCTATCAGCTACTCATCCAACTTCTGCAAGACTGATTCTAATTCCCCAAAGATCAGAAAAACCCACTTTCAAATGTACTTCTAACAAGATTTGCTATGCCAGTGATGTAACCATTGCTTGCACTACCTGCTGTTTTAAAATATCCACATTGCTTCTTTGGTGTAGAAATTTGCTCTCACTATTTTTGGTGACTAGGAATTTTGATATTAGTGATGATAGAAAATAAGTCATCTTTTTTATTGGTTTACAAAAATACTGGGAAAAGTAGAGATGACATCATACAAATTTCTAAGAATATAATTTTAGTTCTTAAAGAAGATAAAAGTGATTCCTTGAAACACTAAAGCTTCACCCTCATTCTTACGTTTCACATTGACTTGTTTAGTTGGTTTATTTCCCCTTCAAAATAGCACTGCATTTTCAAATTGTTGGGTGTTTTATTCCACAATGCATTTATCTGTCCCCTTAAGTTTAATGTAAGGCATGTAATCAACCATAGTCTTAGCTCTATAAACAATATTTTTAAAAATCTATTACATTCAATATAAACATCAAAAAATCAGCGACATAAGTATATATTCAGGTGTGGAATTGAAGACTCAGAGAATTTAAAACTTTAGTTCAAGGTCATACAAGAAGTGAAGGGCACAACTGGAACTTGAATGAGAAATTATTTGGGAAAATAATTTTTTCACATCCCTTATTTAAAATACTTCAAACCTTCCTACGAAGGCATCACAGTCATTAGTAAAATTCAAAGTAGTTTCAATTCCCCCTATGCGGAAGGTGAAAAGTTGTACATAAGTTAATATTTTGCAATAAGGCTAGAAATGACTAAGTGAAATTCAGGTAAAGATAGAGTAAATAAGGAACTTTTACAAGAACTCATGTTACAAGGTGGCTTCAGTTACAAAGCACTCCTCATAATTTGTAATGCTATTATCTCTGTGATTGTTTCATTCATATCTGTCTCTCTCAATAGACTGTAAGCAGATGAATGGTTAAGTATTAGTAGCTTACATAAACTCATCAATGAAATGCTTTCAACACTCTTTTGATGCAAATCTGAAACCATACTTTCTATAAGGTTGTGCTAAATTTCCACCTACTACATGTAAGTTTCCTGACTTTAGAAACAATTACCTCCTTTCCTTATGACAACCCACATGCCTCTTGGTAGTTTACTTTTCCCCTAATGAATGCTGTCTTGGATATAAATCCAGGTGCCTATCTTACTCCTAAGAAAATTCAGGGTTCTTACAGAATCATGCTATCAAACCTTTTCTCTCACCACCACATTATACCTCTTAACATCAGTTTAGCCAATTGGATCTTATTTCCTGGAATTTTGAATCTTGAGCAGAGTAATCTAAGAACAGAAGAAAAGACTAGAAGCAATAATTTATCTTATTTTAAAGGACTATTTCAGAAGCATATATAGGAACTCAATACCTCAAGTGAATTTTCAATACAAGGAGTACATGAGAAAATAAAATTATCATCAAGGAAGAAAGCTATTCACTGACAAGATCTGAAAAAATAAAAATGCAGACAATTCATTAATTACAATGTCATCCATAAAATGGAGCTTCATTCATATTGAAATTGTAGCTTTTCTTGCTAAATACTAGAAAGTTTTACTCTCAAGACTTTTTCCTCAATGTTATAGTCCCAACAGATGAGAGGGGGATATAGAATTAATAAGCGAAGGAAAGTGAGTAATAAAATGGAGTCCCCCATGCCCCGTGGCCTTTTCTGCAACATTTTAGTCCATTTCTTTGATATAAGCAGGTACCAAGATCACGTTGCATTCATAACACACTTGCAACTTGCACAAATAGAAGTTGGTTTCATTTTTTATGACTCAAAAATTCTAAAAGATTCTAAATTCTCTCAGAGAGCTTATGAACACCATAGTTTGTGGTTTATGGAGAGTTCATTGTGTCATCAGTGATTTTCCTAACCAAAAAAATTACATAAAATGTAGAAAGCAGTATACAGGGAAATAAACTATGGAAGTAATAATAACACTGCCTACTTGGAGAGAAATTTCCCATATAAAATCATTTCAATGATTGTGGTTTAAATGATTTACATTATCTGAAAGGCAGTACTATGGAGGAATTAAATAAATAGTCTTTAAATGCCACTCATACATATAGCATTTATAGAAACAATATTTTCTGGAAAAAATTGGCATAAATACATATTTCATTTTTTCCCAGAGTAAAGTGCTCCCTTTTTATACACAAAGGAAGATAAGAATGATGTTAAAACATTACTTTTCACAGTAATGCTTAAAGCATGTTGGTTTCCTAAATAATTCATGTAATTTTTCCACTGTTAATAACCATTTGTGTAACTTGTGTTTGATGAAAGTTAAGAAATGCCCCACCAAGAGGAGATGAAAGGCCAGCAAAACTTGAAAAATTATAAGGTAAATAGAAGTGATGGCTATGAGCCCTCTTTCACATAAAAAATCATAAAGTATTTCCTGTTTTGTCCCATTTCTCAGTTGGAACATATTCTCACAGAGGGAACATGAATAGATTAACTTTTTTCTTCTTTAAATAACATAAGCATATCACTCTTGATTTCTTTTAAGTAGTTCAGTAAACAATGAGTACTTTTTTAAAACTACAAACATTTCATGGGAATCTCTCTGAAAAGAAAGAGCTTATCCTGAATGTACTTGTATGAGTTAAGTTTATGGAAAGCTATCGTCTTTTCACAATATAGATTGCAGTATAAACTAATTCATACATGTCCCTTTTCAGCCAGTGTATATAGAGGACCCAAATTATACCTGTCAGAAATGAACTAAGGTGATATTTTATTTCTGTGAGAAAAAAAGGAGGTATTAAAATTCCAGGTATTTTTCAGGAATTCCCTTAATTTACTAATGAACTGCTTGACTCTGAGGGCACTGGGATGTCTTAGTTTTGTCCCAAATGTCTTTTCAGACCCTATTCCCTGAAGAGGATCCCACACCATAAAAACAAATGGTGCTAGGACAGAGGGTGGGGAATGGAAGAAAAGCAAGCAAGATATTGCTCAAACCAAGTGATTCTTTTTAAGAACTGGAGAAGGTTTATTGAGATCCTTAGGAGATCCAAACCCAGAAATAAGGGAATAAAATATTAAAGGTATAATAACACCCCCAAGTCCTTCTCAGCAAGTTAGGGAAGAGATAATGAAAAATCATAAGGAACTAATGACACCTAAACCTCTATATTGCCTAGAGATAAAAACTTGTTGATGTAACTTGAGAATTTGTAACTTCCCTAATATGCATTATTTTTGTTCTCAGCATTTATTTCCAGGTAGTCTCTAGCAGTAAAACCCTAAAATCAAAAGGACCCAGGGCATTTGTTTCTGGGTCAGGTAGGGAGAACCAGGGAGGCTGCCTTATTATGGAAATGTGAGAGAAGGAACTCCAGAAGACATAGATGTGTAGGGAGTGCTGGAGAAAAGAAATATGAGTGACCTTTGCAATCTTCCAGAAGATATAATAAAAGGTAGGAGAGTAAAGGGTCCAAAATGAAATAATACCCCTTCATCAATAAAATTTATTAACATTTATTTTATTCTATCTCTTTTCAGGTTTCTAGATTCATAATGAATAAGAGGATAGGGACAATAAGTCATTAATGACTTTATATTGAAATAATATTTTGCTTCTGTACTGCACACATTTGTATAGGCTAGTTTATTTGATTTTCATATCAATCAACCACATTTTATGATCCAGAAACAAAGTTTAGAAATGCTTGTTTAAGGCACTCTTAATTGGAAAAGCAAAGACTAGAACCTGATATTCTAACTCTCTATTTTGCCTTGTTTGCAATAAGTGTGTTTGTTTGTATCTTTTTTCTTCAAATCAGTCTAAGTAGAGAAGAACAGGAATAAGCTCCAAAAGCAAGGCTAATTCTTAAATATCTTAATCAATGTTTGGTATATTATGAATATTTAAGCATGAATAATTATTGGCTGCTTTGTTGAAGCCTGATTCTGCTCATCCAATCCAACAATTACATCCTTAAAAACTAATGTAGATGTTTATTTTGGTTTTCTTGAAAACCAAATATTTATTAGTGCAAATATTTATGTGGTGCTTTACTCTGCAAATGTCCTGAAGCCCTCTTTATCACTCTCTCCCCAATGTTCCATACACAAGACAGATGCCAAAATCTTTCTCTCCTCTTCCTCCTTAGCAACTCAGTGCCATATTGGTATTCCTTTCATTTCTTCCTCCTAGACACTTGCTACTTATACTCTGCCCCTCCAAAAGCCCCACTTTTCCTATATGGGACCCTGTCTGCCTTTCATGTCTTCAGGAATTATACCCTGATCTTCTACTGTAACCTCCCTTTTCTCTGGGAGCAGTTCTCCAGAATTCTGGTGGATAAAATTTCTCATCCTCTTTATCACTAAAACTTCTTCCCACTTAATCTGATCCTCAAATAATCAATGTTAAGAGTATAGTACATCCTTCTACGGGCTAGGTGCTTTTGACTCATAATGGTTTTCTCTTTCCAAAATAAAATGGCTTCTTGATTCATAACTATAAAACCAGACCTTTCCTCTGGAATATAGAAGATTGATTCAGAATAGGTGGTTGATTCAAGATAGCTCCTAGCTGGTGCAATCAGTTTCTTTTTCAGGACACTTGAAACTTAAAATCTAGAGATAAAAATATATTTGTCAGGGCTCAAGTGAACAGAGATAAAGCAAGAAGAGGCACAAACTTCTGCTTTGAGCTTCTCAGAGCTTCCCTACTTTCTTCCCTTCCAGGATCTTGGCTCCTCTCATTTTTTAATTCAGAGACACCTAATATTATTACAGTAAACATAAGTATCATTTTAAGTTTCATTACCATAGAAACTTATTTTCTAAAAGGATCTAGAAAAGTTGATAGTTGATTACTCCAAAAGGCTGGTCAGGCAGGAAATCATAAAAGTGATGGACACTTTAAACATTTTAACTTAAAATATTAAAATGCACACATATTTGCCAATTTTTGTATCTGCTAATTGGAGCAGTGACTGTTATACTTACATGAAGTACAGTCATAAAACAATAACCATGCTTTCTGGCTGCATCTTCTTCAAATTGAAATGAGAGGTTCACAGCGCCAATTGTAAAGCAATGTGGTTACAGAAGCCTTGCAAATTTTAAAGATTTTTTCCCAACTCTTATCATTTTCTTATCCACAGAAGATTCCTGAGAAATATCATTGTAATGATTTTCCCTTACCAAGTTTCTCCAAATAATGCCATTTAGTTTTTATACATATAACTACTCATTCTTTTTCACATCAAAATTTCATCAGGTGACAGATATTAAATTTGCTTACATAATAATAATCTTAAGATAGACATAAACAAGCTTGGAAACAAATATAGCTTACTCTTATTAAGCATTCACCTCACTGTTAGGAGGACAAATGCACAAACATGCTTGAGAATACCATCTAACCACCTGCATTTAGCATTCTGTGACCATTAGCTCATTTTATAGGGAAATTAAGGGCATCTATTAATCTAGAGACTTGGTTAAGTAGAGGTGGATTAAATAAGTATCCACTGGACTTAGAACCAAAAGAGGATTGGAAAATATAAATAGGAAATTCAATACCAGGTCAAGGAAAAAACTATAAGTAGATGAAAATATTGCATGTTTAGCCTTTTCCACAATTTCAAATATGCTAATAGTTTGATAGTAAAGAAATAGTACAGTTCATTGAAATAAATCAGAAACTGGCATTTAGGCTTAATACGTATTCTTACCCAAGCTGAACACATCTTAATGGATAAAACAACTACATTTGTCAGCCACAAAACAACTACATACTTTATCCACTTCATTGAATTCAGGTAAAAAAAAATATTTCCTTTTAAAAGAGAAATCTTTTAACTGCTTTGGAAAACTGTGTAGTCCTGATCTTTATAATCAAAGATGACAATCTCCAACATTGATTATTCCCCACTTCTTATTTGACAGAAAATAGCTTTAATCAATAAATGGTCATGAGGAGTACACAATGAGATTTTTAATTTGAAAAATTACAACTTCAGCCAATATTACTGCATTTTAGTGGTATTGTATTTCTGACTTAGAAATACTGTAACATCCAAGTTTGATATCAAAGTGGCACTAGAAAGTGGAACACGGTTTTAGTTGACTATGTTAGAGGATATGGTGAAGAACATAGAATTGCCACTTAAAAATCCAGGAGTTGATCATTCATATCATTAGATCATGAGTTTCTAAAGTTTGATGACCATTGATGTAGATTGATTAATCTCCAGAAAGAAATGAATCAGTGATTATAGATTACTTGTGAAGTCTACACAGTGCTATTCATCATAAATCCAAAAGATATATATAGAGAGAAATATATATAGATATATATAGATATTTCTGCATGCATCAGAGAAGTAGCATATGTTCAGAATACTTATTGGCAATTCAGAACTAATGAGATCATTTCAAAGGATGTATTGATACATGAGTCACAAAATTACTAATTCTCCTCTAAACTAAATGGAGTCAGCTCAAAGTTCTTGATTGGATCCAGCCTTGCAGAGTCTGGTACTTCCAGAGTCACATCCTAGTTCAGGATTGCTTGTGTTCACTTTGTCAGTAGCAACTGTGTGTAACCTCCAATGACAAGAAGGGGTCATCACTACTGACTTCCTACTCTGCAAGACAACTGGCATCAAAGTCAAGTCCATTGCCACCAAGGACTGCTGAGCTAAGAGTGAGAGGGAGATCCACAGAGAGAGATGCTAAAGAAACAGTGGGAAGGGACGCACAAGCTGTTGATCAGAAGCGATAGGAATGCTGTGAGGCACCACCAGAGGCAATGTGGGAAAGCTGTCATTTCTGGGTAGCAGCAGGAGGGCATGCTGGCATGTGGCCATCAGAAATGAGGTGGCTTACACTAGGGGGAAAAAAATCACACTGCCCAAGAGTGATCATGCAAGTCGGACTGCTCACAGCAAAAGGATTCCCTACCAGCTGCTCCTAGGCTAGGAAATGACTGTCATTCACACTGTGATATGGAAGTCTCTGCAGGGCTCCATTGATCTTGTGGTCTGTGCCCATGCACATGGCTTGAAATACCTTTAGCTAGGTCATCTGTAAATACAAACCAAGTTAACTCCCTGCCCCTGTTGTTTGGAAGGATGATGAAGGACAATGAGAATGACTGCATCATGCTCCACAAGTAGGTACAAATTTGGGCAGTAATTGAGCATTGTCTTTTAGTCATTCCCACCCCCCACCATCACCACCACCCAGCATTTTGGAAACTGAAGCATGAAACCTTACTTGTAAAATATATGGGTATGGAGAGTGGGCATGGGTATCTGAATCTGAACAAGGTTCTAAACATGTAACATAAATAGTGGATATCTGAAATGACACATACCAATTCCCACCCTAATATGTAAGACGCCTGTCTTTGAATGCAAGTGTTCTGTGGGCGCTTCTCTTATAATACTTATATTACTCTGCTCTGAAATACAGTAACTTGTTCATGTATTAATACGCATCTTCAGCAAACATTTATTGAACATCTATCATCTGCCAGTGTGTTGGCTAGGTATTATGATGTTGTTGAACAAGACAGAGAAGGTTCCTCATGGAGGAAGCTATGTGCTAGGTGATAGACGTATACTATATAATCAAGGAGAAGGGGTGGGGGGAGAGCTGCCATTTTACCCTGCCATTTTAGAGAGGATTCCAGGATTGTCTGCAGCCACAGAAAGAGAAAGAGCTGCAGTGGCAGATATAAGCCACAGACAGAGCAGTCCGAAGCAGAACCAGCCACAGGCCCAGAAGAGAGGAAGAGACAAGTAGGCATCCATTATGCCCTGCCATGTCCCTGATCACCCACAGATGCAACTTGGTATGACAGCATCTCTTGATGATGTCTTGATTTTCACAGCCTTGAAACTGTAAGATTTTACCCTAATAAATTCCCATTATAAAAGCCAAACCATTTCTGGTATTTTGCATTGGCACTTCTTAGCAAACCAAAACACCTTCCATCGGTATATTTGTCTTTCATCTCTTAAATAAAAAATATTTGAAGGTTTCTAAAAACTATTCTTTCTGGGGGATGCAAGCTATTTTTTGATGTGCTAGAATTTCAGTCACTTGAGCTTTATTTTTGGAAATCTAGGACAAACATTTATTTCAGTTCACTGTAATATTTGAACCTGACTCAGAGTTCCACTTTTTTCAATACATAGGCTAAAATCCTAGCATGCTTTCCTCATTTTAGGTGAGGTTTTTATAAAATCTGTATTAATTATTTAAACAACTCAAATATACTTTTGAACAGGGCAGACAGGCCAGCAAGAAAAGTGAAGCCACCTGTCAAAAATCCTGACATCATATAAAATTCTGCTTGCCTAGGAGGGTGAGTAACACATCTCTATGTCTCACTGCTTAAGGAAATGGTTCAAATACGCACTGTAGGCTAAATATCATTGTGTCTTTTGGAGGTTTGCCTCTGCTCATTGGTGTTTTTGTTGTTGATTATAAGTCCCCTTATAGTCAAAGGGTCAATGCCTAACACAGCAAAGGACTTCAGAATTCTGCCCAGCATTAAAGACAGTGCTGGTCAGTTCCTATGCAGATATGGCTGTGAAAATATTTGTAATATAACCCCTGGATAAACTTAAAAGTATCCATAAGCCTAATACTAGAACCTTTGGAGAATAATGTACATATTTATTGTGGTTTTCCTTAAGTAGTGACACAGGTTTGCATACATCGTGCTTTATTGTTGCTTACAACTATCAGGGATAGATGATTTCTGGAAAAACTAAGGGCCAAAAAGATGTGGTGAATGCCTTGCCAAAAACATTTAATTTCAAATGTAGTTAACCCCATTTACTCTTTAAAAAGGGGTGTGATTCTATCTACTGAGGCTTACTCTATACTAGGGTATTAAAACACAAACGTATATTGCCCTTACCTTCAAAAAGCTTACATTTCAGTGAGAGGAAATAAATCTTATCCAACTAACACTGATGCAAGGCAGAAGTTAAGTACAACAACAGAAATATAAATGTTACAGTTACAGATGACCAAAAAAAAAAAAAAAAAAGAGGGATGGAGGTGGCATGTTTGGAGACAGAGAGACAAGTCCAGCAGCAGAGTGGTATGGTACCAAGTATCTGAACTCTACGAGCCATGATACCAAAATGCAAGGATGTGAGCTAAAAGCAATGATAATAAGATGGAGTCAAGGATAGTGTGGAGTTCTGCACTTGCTTAACTGCAACAGACACAAAGTGTATCCACTAAATGTATCTAACCTTTGCAAAGATGTATCTGCAGGGATTATTTATTTAGTTTAGATTTGGGACATTATCCTTATGAGAATCCAAATGCTTCGGTACATTCTATCTTCAGAATTTAACAGAAAAGTCTATCCTTGCCTAAGGTGGCATTTGCTGCTATAAATCATGACATGCTGGGTTTTAGCTGTGGCTGTAAGGTGAAATATGTCTCCTTTTAACTTCTGCCCAGTGGTCCCAATTCTGCCCTCAGGAACTAACACAGATTAAGTTGAATCCCTCTTCTGTGTGGCAGCCTTTGAACTGCCATTATAAGGTCTCCCTTTGCACCCTCATTTCCTTCAGCTCGTCATGTTGATATGGCTTCTGGTCCCCACCCCATCCTGGTTGTCTTCCTCAGCACATACACTAATTTGTCAATATCTCTCATAAAATAGAAAACCCAACCAGGACACAAGGTTCTACAATGCTATCCCTGGTAGAGAATAGAGAGAAACTCCTGCCTCCACCATCCTGTGCACTCTGTGTTTATGAAAACACCCTTGAATTGCCAGCAGTCTTTTAAAGCAGCCTCCTTCCTACTGTTAGTGCCTCCTGAGTTTACAATGTGCCCACACCGGGAGACATTTATCACCCGGATTTTGTTAATTCTGTCTGTTCTTGTGTAGTCCCCTTTTGTTAAAATTCAGAATCAAATTTTACATTACTTATTGCAGCAGCAAAGGTGTCTATCACATTTAATGGAGAAAAAGGAGTATATGTTCTTGGCATTATACAAATAGCCAGCATCTACTGCACTCTTGTATACCAGACAATGTGTTCATCTCTTAAATGAATAATCTGTTTTTAAAAATATAAAATATATATATATATATAATAAAAAAATAATGTGAACAAGTAGCAAAGCAACGAATAGCATAAAAGGGTATAGCATGAAAAATAAATCTTTCCTTCCCATCCCCTGGAAATCACAGATTTCCATGCTTTGATATTTTACCAAAACTTTTCTGTATTTACATGTTTTATATCATCTCTTTACAGATGATGTAAAATATTTTGATCTTAGATTTTTAAAATTGTACTAGCTCATTGTAATCATTTCATAACCACACATGTAAGTCCACCTTGACCAACAGCAGCATATATTTCATTGTGCAAATGTACCAGACTTTTCATTATCTCAAAGAACAACCCTATTCATTGGATCTTATTATCTTCACCAAACATCCTAAAAACTGAGGATTAATTTTTTTTTACCTTATCTGATGCTACACGTTTGAAAAGTAACTCGGTAAGTGTTCAAGTGCACATTTGTCTTACTCCAAAGTTTATTTACCTAAGCTATTAATAACCCCTCTAGAAAAATAATTTCCAAGTGTAAATTTCACAGTACTCCACAAATGGATTTTTGTAAGTACATACCAGGCCTTTCCCTATAATTTGCAATTGAGACAATGAGATTTTTAAAAAATGACTCAAGCATTTTATTATGACCAGAAATGTTAGAATAGTGCAGATTGTCCTCATCTAGTTCAACCTTTGGAGTCCATAGGAGCAAAGAGTGATTTCCCAGATTGTAATTGCAGAATGGAATAATGTAGTCCATATTCATGAGAATTGCTCATTTCTGTACAATTTCAAATCTTTATTACACAGGTGCCTTTTGTTTTTGTTTATTTTAACAGAAATTGTTAAAATATCCAAAAATATCTCAAGCAGTGCATTGGAAATCTGTGTTTTATTTACTAAGACTTTAACATTTTTATTTACCCTATTTCAGAAAGCCATAGTTGGTCCTATCTCCTGGACTCATATGGCATCATTGTCTCTTGAATAAAGCTGCTAATTGAATGCAGAAAATATTAAAATATGATTATGATTCTGCTAAAAGAATAAACACGCCAAGTAGCAACAAATATTTTAAGTCTGCTCTGCTTCAAACTTAGTCAAAATAAATTCCTCAGATTTTTTTTCTTTTCAGTGCCTGTTTGAGAAAGCAAAAAAGATACACCTGTTATATTAACACATTCACTGTGTACCAAGGCTGTTCATCTTAACAATAAATAAATTAAGATTTTGGGTCCTCTTGTAATTCTCAGTTCAATCTGGCTGACTCTGGCACCCTTCTAATCAAATATATCCACATGATATTGTAAGCTGCATTATGGTACATTAATAGCTTGTAAAGTGAAATTGATGCAGCATGATGGACTGTATTCCTGAAGCAGTGACAAATTTATCAACGATAGATGAACTAATGGATATGTTGAATTGCAATAAATATAAATGCAGAATAGCTGTTGCAGAGCATTAAAAATGTCATCTATGAGTTCAGGTATTTATGAGGCTGAGCCGGCTAGAAACACAAGTAGTATGTTCCTACAAGCCACTGCAATTCTGGGCTTCCAAGGAAAGCAGAGGCCTTTTCATCAAACAGGTCAGGCCGCCTGCAAATTGTTGTCACAGCTGTGCCATTGTCAATTAGGTCTCCAATGACTCAGCCCTTTGTTTTTCCTGCTCACACATTTCACCCTACCTTTTTTCTGGGCTTGGGTGCTTCACTCCTGCAACCTTTCCAACACATTTCCCCTCGGTCACTCTCCTCACATGTTCCTATTCATCTTCCGAACATTGATCTAAAACTCAGAGAAGTGACATTAGGGAAGCATCTCAGCTACTTCAAAAGGCACTGCTATTTCTTCTGGGCTATTTTGGCGTGTCAAACTCAACAAGCTGAGCAGAAATGCTCCACGCTGTTACACATTTGCCTCTGATGTGTTTAGTGCACCTGCCCAACCTTCCTGAACCCTAAAGACTTGTTTAATGTCAGCAAAAGCCAGCAGGACAGCAGGGTACAGGGTGCAGTAGAGGACAGAAGCACCTCAGTTTTTTGTATATGAAGCTCAAGCAAAAAAGCAGCATCAGGATCAAGTCAAGAAACGTATGTTATGAGCAGAAAAGGAGTGGGCTTAGAAGTACGTTTTGTGGAGCTCTGATTGGTTATGCAAGTTTTTGAAGCATAACCAATGACATGGTAGAGTACAAGTTAACAGAATTCTTTAGCATGTGCCAATCTTGAGCTCAGTTTTAAAAATGGGGTGTGTTATAGTTACCAAAATATGCTCCCTTCATTTCTTGGGCTTTCATCTGCATCCAATGTTTTCATCAATTGATGCACAATTTTTGTCAGGATTTTACAAGAAATTGCTCAATACCTTTTAGAATCAGATGCCACAACGTGTTCTTGATGTCAGTAGAAGGTTGTCAAACAGGTTATTTTAGAAGGTTCCTAGGTTTGCCAAAAACAAACAAACAAACAAATAAATAAATACTTAGCAATTATAATGTGGTTTAATATGAAAATAGGTTAGTTTGTTTGCCATTGATTCTGCTTCTTAAAAAACCATGATAACTAAAGTCTGTGGGAAACATTAATGGTAACCCTCTGTCATTATTTTTTAATATAGGTAAACAACATTTTAATTAAACTAAAGAAAAAGCAATTTACAACACAGTAAACTAAACATAATGGCATGACATTCCTAGTCTAAATATGATATTCCTAGTCTGAAAGCCTATATGTACCAAAAATTTTTAAAAGAATCTTATAGCCCTGACCCATCAATGGATTTCTTGCTAGTTGCTTAAAATTGTAAATTATGTAGAAACCACATCAACTTTAAAATCAAACTTCACCATAGTGTTAAAACTTACCATAGTTTGCACGAATCGTTTTGATTTTTCAATAGCTAAGACAAAAGTCATACCAAATTAGTAAATGGAAGGAAAATGTCAAAGAAAATGAGAGTTAAAGACAGATAATACTGTTGGAATTTCCTCCATCATTAGTAGCCCTCAAATTCAATTTGGTAGTGAAAAATGTTATCTTTCAAGTAAATATTTATTGGGTATTTATTATGTGCTTCCTAATGGATCCAAAGAGAACAAACAAGAACTTGCGCTCATAGTATCTTACAGTTTAAAAAGATAAGGGGAAGATAGGACATAGATCTTTTTTAAAGGTGAAGAAAAATGTTAGATATTGATGTATATACTGCAAAACAAAGATTTAAAATACGGTGAAGTCAGGAGAATAATCAGCTACCTTCTTTAGGATGGTCAAGAAAAGCCTTTCTGAGATACCTGTAAGTCGAAATTCCAATGAGGACAAGGTGTTGTAAAAAAATAAGGAAGAGCATTTCAAGTAGCAGAGCAGCTGGTTCAAAGGCCTAAAAGCAAAAACAAGTTTGGCAAATTAGAAGAACAAAAAAGGACCAGTTTGACAGGACCATAGGTGGGAGGGAAAGAATGTTTTGAGATGTAGTTAAAGAGTTAAATATGGAGTAGATTATCTAAATCTTTTTAATTTAGGAAAGAGTTTGGATCTGATGATGGAATGCCATTGAAGGATTAAAATCAGGTTATGGCCTGATCTGAATTAATCTACAAAGCCCATTCTGTGTGTTCTGTGTAAAACATATTGAAGGGAGGAAGGATGAAAACATGTTAGGAGGCTATTGAAAAATCCAGGTTGGGCTAAGTGGCTCAGACTATGGTTTTAGTAGTAAAAATAGAGAGAAGGGAGTGATGTTCAGGATATTTTTAGATATGTTATAAGCAGGATTGTTAGCAAAGGAGAAGAAATTAGTAAGACTATTTCTCAGATTTGTTTGTTTGTTTTAGACACTGAATGGATGGCAGTGCTATTTACCTAAATGGGAAAGACTCAGATATGAGCAGGTTTGGGAGAAAATGAAGTGTTCTGATTTATCATGTTAAGTTTGAAATGCTTATTAGGCATCAAAAATAAAATGTCTTGCAAGCTGTTGGCTAAGTGAGTTGAGAGTCCCAGGAAGAATCAATGCTGGAGGTAAAGATTTGGGAGTCATTGATACATAGATGAGAGGTTAAAACACAGGAAAGTCACAGAGGAAGAGTCCCTAAGAAAGTCACCTAGTGAAAGTCTGCAGATTAAAAAAAAAAAAAAAAAAAGCTAAATTGGATTAAAC
Organism: Chaetophractus vellerosus; assembly: GCA_004027955.1. NCBI lineage: Eukaryota > Metazoa > Chordata > Mammalia > Cingulata > Chlamyphoridae > Chaetophractus > Chaetophractus vellerosus. The sequence goes on along the minus strand of PVKH010000739.1, from coordinate 16,720 downwards.
CCGAGTTTTCAGAAACTCACATTATTGGCATGGGAGGAAGCAGACGGAGAGAGACGCAGAAGCCACTAGTTAGAAGAAACCAAGGGAGCAGCAATGAATTGTCCCAGATTCAGTGGGGAAAGGCACCCCAGACCAGGGGTCCATGGCCCAGGACCTTGAAGGATGAGTAGCATTTCCCCAATCATTTGGAGAAGATTTCAGGTGCAAACAGGAAAAAAGATACATAAGTCATTTAATTTGATTTTAAAAATGTAATATATTTATTGACAGCATTTGGTGGAGAGGCTTAATATATTGTTCTAGCCAGACTGATTGATGGCTTCCCAAAGATATCCATCTCCTGTCCCCAGAATCAGTGAAGATATTACCTTATATTACACAAGAAAATTTGCAAATGTGATTAAGGATACAAACCTTGAGTTGGGGACATTATCCAGTTGGGCCCAGTATAATCACATGATTCCTTAAAAGTAGAGAACCTTCCCCTGGTTGTGGTCAGAGAGATGGGATAAATGGAAGCAGAGTCAGAGAGATGCTAAATTGCTGGGTTTGAGCATGGAGGGAAGGGTCATAGGCCAAGGAATGCAGGAAACCTCTAGAAACTGGAAAAGGCAAGGAAACAGATTCTCCTCTGGGGCCTGCAGAAAGAAAGGCAGCCCTACCAATACTTTGATTTTAGCCCAGTGAGATCCATGTCAGACATAAGGTCTACAGACTGTAAAATAACAAATCTGTGTGGTTTTAAGTGGTAATTTATTATAGCAGCAACGACAACCAAACATGATACTAATACCAATGTAAATTTGTCATTTTTGAGCCCTTTCTCTTTTTGTCCATGCATTTGAAATATTTTTCTTTAAAAAAAAAGTCTAAGGAAATGACTTTATGGAAAAATCTCAATTTTAGTTAATATTTTCAAAAATTCACTTCCAAAAATTTGACAAGTATAACAACTCTATATTTCTTGAACCCTTGTTAAAACATACAATGTTTATGTCAAAAAGTCAAATAATGTTTTAAGAAAATAAACCTTTGTTTTCTAGTGATTTATTAACCAAAACAAAAATATTCAGTGTGTTACACTATTAGGAGTTCAATAAATATTTATTGAATATGACTTTATGCAATTTCACTCTAATTGCTGTCATGCAAGTATGCAAATTATAGTCCTCTGTAGTAGACAGGAGGTCAAAGAGAAAAGACTCTATAAACAGCCTGCCTTTTATCTTGGATGCCTATAGAAAAGTTTGCTTAAATAAAAGTTCTGCTGCTGCCTAAAAAATTTGGAAAAGTAGTAGCCTGTGTCATCTCAGGTCTATGCAGCCCTTTAGACCTCTGTCGATCAATTCTGAATAAAAAGCTTGGTCAATGGTGTCATCATATTGATTAACACAGTTATAAAATTTATCAAATTAGGACTCCCTTTCATGGTACTTAAATGTAAGGTTCACACAAAATGAAAAAAAAATGTCTTGGTTATCCTTAGTGTCTAACAGTGTTAAATAACAGAAGTCATTGTTTTTCAAGTTTGTCTAACAGATCACCCATATTATGAGATGCTTCAAATCAAAGAAGTTTCAGAAGTCAGATAAATTTACAAAAAGCTGCATCCTCATACATTCCTTAGAGCTTCACAATCCCAAAACTATATGATCACCAAATTCTTAGGATGTGTAGTGCACGGTAGGAGGATATTCCATGGCACTGGTGGTGCCACAGAACACATATTCAAAAATGCTTTCTTCAATTTTATTCAGAGAATGCAAATATTTTCAGACATTGTTACTCTTTGGGCCAAGATAGTTTCACTTTGATCATACTATTTTTCTTTTAGGAACTTACTTCCTTATTAAAAATGAAGAAGTCACCGTCATGGTCTACGTCTCTCATGGTAAAAGTGTGCATACATATGTATGTTGCTTCTCCAGGGGCTGGCTGCTGTCTGTCAATAATGCCTTATTCGTTGCCTTCCTGTACATGTCTGTTTTTTGCCTTGAATCGCCTTAGGTCTTGAGACACTGTGGGAGCTAACTCTACTCTAAAGGATAGTTCTCAGCCTTCAGGACACCTAGAAGGATAAACAACCTTAAGTACATCTAGACAGATTAGCTTGGAAATATGGAAATCTAAATCAGAATAGACATGCCAGGATGCTCTGAGCAGCCTGGCTCTCAAACAAAAGAAGTCCTTCATTCTGTCTGTCTTCTGGTTGGCTCTTCTACCTTGAGCTAACTGAGACATAAAGCCATCCTCTTTCAGACACATGCTGGAATAATTTGTCAGAATTGTCATCAAGGTCATAATGGGTGACAAAGCCCTTATGTTCTTTGAATATAGGACCATTCTGGTCCTTGGAAAGAATTTGTAGTTTGATGAATTTCTTGTTTGAAATTCTGATAAGTAAATCTCTGTTAACTGAGTGATAACTTTGCTGCCTTTTATGGATCCCTTGATTTTAATGAAGTCATTAAATTCATTTTTAAAAGAAGATAAAACCAGATATCAGCCCTGACCTTGAGTGTCTCAGCGACAACCACTTTTCATATAATAGAAAACATAAGTCTGAATGACAATTTTGGTTAATTTTTTCCCTGAAAAAAACTAATAAGTTAACCCATATATGACTCAGTTCCCTCATCTGTAAAATGAAGAAATTCTTTAAAGTACTGCTAAAATTTCTCCTATTGCTAATGTTTATGACTAATAAGACATAAACTGTTATATAAATGGTTTCATTGCTGGTAATAACAATAATAAAATAATCCTGTGCACATATGTACCACAAAATTGTATCATATACAGTTTTGTATAACTTGAGACAATGATGAGGCTTTTGTGCCAGTAATTTTGTGAAGGGAAGCAAGAAATCTACTCTGGAAAGTAAAACTAAATAAGAATTCAATTACATACAGAGAATTTTGTCAATTGATTCCTTAGTTTCCCATTTAATCAATTGCTAAACTCTTAATCTGAACTTCTCAACTTCATAAAATAGTTTCAAAATTAGTATTTTATTTGATTCTAAATATTTTCCCTAGGCATTGTTGACTTGCATCCATGGAACAAACTGATTTTTTGGTCCTATCATGCAATCATATTTCTATCTAACCTTGGAGGCAGGTTTTAAAAAGTCACAGATTGGGGGGTACCAGGGTGGGCTTAAAGACTCCTTCTCATGATTGTCCTTTCCTAAAAATATCTCAAAGAAACCCATTGGTCCAGAGCATGGTCTCTAAGTTATTTTATAATGCCCATTCACCTTTCTTCCTAAAAATGAGGTAGGACTTACAGAGTTTCCCCAATTTGCCTACACACAGCATGTAATCCACAGCCCTGTTTCAGCTAGTTCACAGACATTTGAAGGAAACAACAAACTGATGCACTGTAAAATCAGCACCCAGACAAACCTATGCACAGTCCTAGGTATTGCAATGGGTTGGTGAAGGTGAGATAAGGAAAGTTTCCTTGGAAGCTTAAGCTAAGCATTGAAGACTGAGTTTGACTTAACCAGGTAAGCAAGAAAAAGTGTTCCAGACAGAAGAACCAATATATTTCAATGCTCAAAGGCATGAGAAACTGAAGGGAGAGTAAGAGAAGAGCCTTGGAATGCATGCTAAAGGAGTGTGGGTCTTTAGCCAAAGGTGATGGGGTACCACTCTGGGAAAATAACACGATCAGATATATATGCTATAGCTAAGCCACCACAAGTTTCTGGTGGCTTGCATGGGATGCAATAAAGACACTCAACACTGGACACAGTTGGAGGGATGATGTAAGAATTCAGATAAGACACTCAAAAGGTCCAAATTTCTTCACACTCTCATCATTGTCATCATCACTAATAATAGAAGGGATTCACAATGTGTTAGGCACTGTATATCTATTATCTCATTTTATCCACACAATAACCATAGTGCCATTATAATCCCCATTTTACAGCTGGACAAACTGGGTATGTGACTTGCCCTGACAAAGTAACAATCAGCAAGGATTGAAACCCAGAAGGTTTCATATCAGAACCTCATGCTTAACTGCACACCATTTTATGCAATTCCTCCTGCTTGCACACTGTTTGAGAAGCTGTGCTTTGGGTAGGGATCTACTGCTTTCTGGTAGAAGGCATTCAGGGACTGAATGCTAGAAAGGAAGGAGACTGTGGTGACTCTTTAGTAACCTGGAAGCCTCAGGAAAATAATATTCTCTCCAACTTTATGAAGACAACAGAGAGAAAAGATGATAAACATTTTTTAAAATATATAGCATAAGAACAAGTTTCGTGACTGTTCTTTGATTGACGAATAAAAGCATCAAACTTTTCATTAGAAGGCTAATTAGACTTCAACTAAAAATAAAATTCAGACCTAATCACTTGTTCTCTTTGCTCTTACACCTTTGGACTATTATTTTATTTTATGTGCTTGATTTTATTCTTAATAATTGTGTGGTTATATGAGTCTAAACTTGTTCCCTTTTGACTAACCCACTCTCTGTGAAAAGGATAATATATTCATATAACTGTATACATTACATTATCAAAATATTGACTAGTGAACTTAGTATTTCATTATTCTGAAAAGATATAGTGATAATGTTCTATTATAAATGGGTTTTATTTGAGGCGACAGTTTCCAGACCCACTCATTGAAGCAAGAACTTCATTATTTCTGGCAAGGATCCCAGAGAGGATCTCCATAACTCAAAAACTTAAATATCACTTTTGTTCAGGATAAACCATTGTAATACAGCCAAAAATGCTAAAAACACACATACCTCCAAATCAATCTTAAGAACAAGTAAGGGGTGAAGCAGATAAGAATCTACTTTCTAGTTTCAAATGATTTAACATTTAGAGTTACCTCCACTTATGCAGAGATAAGACTTTGACCAGGACAAGATATGTAAATCTCCAGCAGTCTACTTTTATTGTACAGGAATTCGTTGCCTTTTTTCTAGGCGAAGAATTAATCTCTTCAAAGGTTTTTGAAGTGAAGAGCCACAAATTAGATTGAATGCGAATCAAAGAACAAAGTTAATAATACTCATCTCATTCCTTGCTAATTTAACAAATTAAAAAATAAATACTGAAGCGTAAATAAAACCAAGGTACTAAAGTCTCAAATTATAAAGTTAATACAGATACTTTCTGTTGCTACCATGTAACATGGTATTTAATTTCATGTTGGGTGAAATAAGATTTAAATTTTGTTCTTAAATTATTTTGAAGATAAAGGACGCTTTGTGCCATGTAATTGGACAGTAAGCCCTCTGAAAGCAGACACCATGCTGCAGTCATCATCTTGCATACAGTACTGTCCTCACCTAGACATTGTTCAATAAATAAAGATTGAATGGACAAGTCAACAGAGGAATAATGAATTAAATAAAAAGGAGAATTTAAACAATAACCTGATAATTCAGGCAAAATTACTCTTTGTAAAGGAGGAAGGAAATGAGACTCAAAAGCTTCGGTTATTAAAATTAATTGTCCTCTCTAATTGAATTCAGAGAATAATTTGACTTAAATTCACAGCATAATTTCTCTCCAATTACAGACACAATCATCTGATATGGGTACAACGTCAGAGTGAACACTGGGTCATTCTATAACTCCTCAGACTTGGCACTATTTTATTTGGCTTTGTATTCTTTCCCAGCAAATAATTTATTGCCCCCATTCAGGATTTCTATTTGTCTGTTCATTTCCATTTTTCTAAGTAATCAATGTGTTAAACAAAATGTCTCTATTTTGATTAGACAAAATAAAATTTAATTTAATTATGTTTTAGTCCTGATTAACAACTTAGCAATATTAAAGGTTTTAAAACATTTGCCAAATTAGCATGAGACTTACCTTATTTTGTTTTATTTTCTTGACATTTAAAGAGGCAGCTCTCCTCTCTCTTACTGACTTAGATGCATGCTGTTTATATAATAGTCTGGATCATAAGTCTGTGATATTTTATTCTACATTTATAATCCATATTTTTTTCTTATCTGAAAAAAGAAAGAAAAATAAAATCAATCATCAAAGGGAATGAAGAATAAGTTTTGCAAAAAAATACAAAACAGTATTATGTAAGAACATAGGTCAGGAAATGACCTAAGAAGATATTAGAGCTTTAAATTTAAAAAAAATTCAAAGACCTTTTCCTGCTGTGATTCTAAAAACTCTATGAAATATTTGTCCTTATTACTAACTCTTATAACTTTCATGGTTGTATAGTTTTTAATTATTTCACAGCATGATATGAACTTAATTCTCTAGAGGCAAATACTTACGAGTCCATCTTTATTACTTTTCACCCAGCATTTACTTTGAAAAAATAAGTGAATAAAACATATTTGTACACCATTTTATCTAAACGAATGTCCTGGGTATTTTTATAAACTCCCAAAATCTAGGTTTTCAAAAACCAAACAAAAGGAACATAACATTCCCACTCTGTTCAAGCAATATTAATCACCTGCTGCAGTTTGACTCATACAAACTCAATGTTTATTTCTTGATTAGTACACTTAGTTTAGAAAAGTTTGATCAATTATTGTCTTTGAAGTAGCAAACATTATGAGGTAAAGTTTAGCTTACCTCAACAGGGATTTCTTTCCATAAACTCTTCAACACGACCTCGGTACTTCTGTCAACAGCAACACGGAGACTCCCTCCTCCTCCTCCCTTCCTCTTCCCTAATATCCAATGGGTTGATGGTTCCCTCGCAGTCTGTGATAAAAGCGGCGGAAGACTCTCAGCATTTGTCTTCACTCCTGATGCCACACACCTTTTCTTGGCACTCCATCTGGTCCCAGGGGAAAATTCCTGCAGAAATTTTCTTCTCTGTGATCTCCTGACAGATGGCTCTGCTGGCAAGAACCTTGACTCTTTGGAGAGCTTTAATAGGCTTTTATTCTCCCGTGTTGCTTCCTCACAGGTTTTATTTCTTAATTGCACATTGGTTGGTGCACATGTCCTAACAGGCTAGAGCATCATTGCCCTTTTGCAGGAATCCTAGTTCATGTTTTTCTGCCTTTTGATTTCTATAAATTTAAAAACCTAGTTTCCTTTTAATGTCTCATTATTTTACTAAATCCTATACTCAGAGAAAATTGGGGAAAAGCTCAATTATTTACTTTAAAGTGCAAACTGAGTAAATATTGAACTGTTCAACTACAAATAAAATCATTTTGTATGGGCACTGATAAAGTTCTAAACCAGAAACCAACATTTCACAAGTACCACTTTGTTTGACATAAGATGTGTTCTTCTGCTAAATGCCTTTGTTAAGTAGTCTCTCTCTCTCTCAATGGTCTTTCAGGGGAAATAAAATGGAAACATACCCTAAAACAAGAGGCTCAGTTGTCTTCTAGGTGATATTACTTAAGTTAGTAAGGAGAATACTCATGTATCTAATCATTCATCTTCATCTTTAAATGTGATAAAACTAAGGATGATCCATAAAAGGGATATTAAATTTAAAAGCCCATAAATGTAGGCAAGGGATTGAATCCAAGCATAAGATAAAATAAGGAGCAATGGGAACCATGGCCAACTAAGCATGCTTGACCATTTATTTATAAAGGATAACTGCTACTCATCTCCAGCTAGTCACTGCTTGGTGGGAACAAAAGCTCTGCCTTGTGAGATCTATTTGTTTTTCAAGAGAATCCCCATTTCTGGATTTTTACTTGGCGAATCTCATGCATTTTAAAGGTTGGGGAACACTATGGGAACTACATCCAGCACTTGCATCCTAGCCCAGTTTGAGCTCTGCCACATTTTGACTTTTGATTTTAAAATAACAGAAATGAAGGAATGCAAATGCTAAAACACTACCCTTTGCTAATTGTGAGGCCCTGAGCTCTCTTCTCATATGTGAAAATAATAATAATATAGAGCAGCGAAGTCAAATGAAGAAACATAATCCTTAATAAAGACCTTAGGGAAAGCATTAGCGAAGAAACAGGTAACTAGTGTGGTCAAAGTCTAGCTTTGATTTCAGTTCTCAAATCTGGAAGAGAAGGACAAGGTTTACTTTAAAAAGAATAAAGTAAGTCTATGAGGAAAGAACAAGAAATTTTCTTTCATTTTTATCTGGATTTCTTGCTCTCTGCCTAGTACTAATCTATAATTTTTTCTACTTACACAAGGATGCTAAATGCAGAAAAGAGCAAAATTTTAATGCTCATGGTTTCATTACCAGTAAAATTTCGGTTTGTAAACTCTGAAATTGTGTGTGTATACTTATATGTATGCACATGAACTTATAGATATGTACAACTTTACCTACACATAGCTTTGCATTGTGTGCATACTTTAATTTCATCAAAATCGTATACTATATATATCATTTGATAATCTGTTTTTTCACTCAGTACTAAATACATTATTAACTTTTCCCAATTTGAATAAATAATCTTCCACAATGTTGATTTTTGATGGCTATGTAGTATCCCTTTGTTTGGCTATAGCAAACTTTACCTGGCCAATCCCCAAATGCCTGGTAGGTTTTTCAAATTTTTCCTTTACAATTAAGTGTCTATAATTAACAAGTGAACATTTATCCCTGTGCACATCTATTATATCTTAATGTGTCAAAATATATGCACATTTCCTTGAAAATGTTTGTGCTATTAACAACCTTACAACTGTGATAAGTGTACTTATTTCTCTGAATTTTCAACAAAACTGGGTATAATCATCATGAGCAATTATTTTAGATGGACAAGAAATCATGTAATAGTTTTTTCTTAACAAATCAATTTTATTGATACATATTAATAACGCATAAATCTACCCAAAGAGCACAATCAATGGTATCTGGTGTGCTCACGTATTTGTGCATTCATCACTTCAATCATTCTTAAAGCACTTTCATTATTCCAACAATAATAATAAATAAAAACAAACAACCAAAACTCATCACCTCTCAATCTCTCTACACTTCCCCTGCTGTACATAGCTGCTATTCTTTTTCCTTTTCTCTGGTATATTTGTCTTTATATTTTGTAAAAAACAGTCATATATGCATGTCACCCATATTCATGTTTTCCATGAGGCTTTACTAGCTTATAGAGTCCCATGTTACAGTTTTTAGCGTCCCTTCTAGTAATGCACATGACCTTAGACTTTCCCTTTCAACCACTGTCATACCCATACAATAGTACTACTAGTTACAAACACCATGATATGCTTTAACCATTTCTATTCATTTCCAAAGATTAGATCATGTAATATTTTAAACCTTAAAAAACAAAGCCTCATTTTCACGTCTACCAGCTGAATTACCATCTTCTTTAATGTTTTTCTTCTGATTGACTGGCAAGACAAGTTTATCTAGCACTTTCCAAGTCAGCAAACTCTAACAAGGATGGTGAGAACCATCCAGGGAGATGTTTGTGGTCTGACACCTGCCAACAGCTCTGGCCCTTTCCCTCTTGGGATCTCTGATTCATGGTGCTGATCAGATGTTTGATACAATGGTATTTATTAAGATGGGAAAGTAGGTGGATTGGGCAGCTGGTAATCTCCAAGGAATAAACTTTAAAAATCAATGACGGATTGTGGCATAGATGTAACAGCAAGAGAAATGCAGCACTGAGACCCATGCCCACGGCAGCATTACTGGGCAGTGCAAGTGCTATTCTGGATAAAAATGCCCTCCTAAAAAGCATGAATTTGGAAGGACCTGCTTCATTCAGTAGCTGCCACAGAGTCCTTTGTACTCTGGAGCTACTCGATTTCTTCTCTGAAAGAATTCTATCCTCCCCCTGTGAGAAGTGACTCCTCTCAATGGACCATGAATTCACTGAGTGATACTGGACAAGTAACTTAACCTTGCTGTATTTCGGTTTTTAATCTGTAAATGGGAATGATATAATAATAGTACTAGGCCACAGCTTTGCTTAAAGATTAAATATAAAGTTCATAGAAGAATGCCTGGCATAAACAAGCTCTACATAAAATTTTCTTATTATTGTTATCACTATGGTACTCTGTTACATACTTCTCTAGTTTCACAAATTTGACTATACTATAATAATTTATATTTTTTATGTATCCCCCAGAGATGAATTCCTTGGGACCAAGGTCTATGCTTTCATTCATTTTTATGTCACTCAGAATCTACCACAACTTCCTGAAAATATATTTCTTTAATGGTAGATGGCTAAGTAGATTGAAAAATATAATATATTTTCTGGCCAAATCACTAGGCTGAATTTTTTGTGTCCTAGTTCCTTGACCTAACAGCACATTTCACTCTTTAGCTGGTTGTGCAGTACTAAATAAATATATACATTCTGGTTGATTTGGAACCAACAAAGCTTACACAGAAAGTCAATAATCATATTGACTAGCTATAGAAAAGGTGTTCGTTGTCTTATATCTATTTCCACTATTTAAGGTCCGTTTATCACAGGAGACATATAGCATGATAACTGATACCATAGAATAAACAAGATCTTGGTCTTCAACTTAAGGGAAGTAAATTTAATTTTTGTGTGAGAGATCATGATCTTGCTTCTCAATAAGAGCATTGTTGAAATGTGATCATTAGGGGATAAAGCTGCTGTCTGTAAAACAGGTATCAGTGTGAAGGTGGAATCACATATCCTAAACAATTTATCTGTTGTGCTCCAGAGACCTATGGAAATGCTGAAGGCAAAGAGAATTCTATTTTGTGTCCAGATTAATTGCAGAGCACTTTTGAAGATTTAAGAAATTACCTTTTGATGCTTCCTTCTTTTAGTCTGGGTGAGTACTGTTTCTTGTTTGTTTGTTTGTTCATTTGTTTCACCACATATTAATATTTCTTACTTACTACAGAGATATCATTAATTGAAAAACACCTCATTCTGCCATGATTCCCAAAATGACAAACACTATCTTAGCAATGTACTTTCACACAATTCAACCCATTCTCAACTGAAACAAACATCAACAATTCTGCCCTGCATATAAGGCAGAAAACAAACTGTACCCTCATTGCAGAAAGACTATAGTGATGTTCTAAAATGTAACATATATTTACATATGCTACATATATGTAAATTATATACTTACAAATAAAAAGGGATAAAAGATTTTAGTCAGATTGTCTCTTAACAGAGTGTTGGAAACCTGTGGAAAGAGTGAATAAGTAATTATCAGAGGTGGCTTATATGCCCAGAAATTTGTCAGACCATTTCTTTTCTTATATGTCCTAAAAGTTGTCAATTTTTATTTAATCTTCTATTAAATGTCAGGCAAAAGGAATTTTTTCATTGAGATTTCAATAGAATTAGAAAATGTTAGATCTGGAAAATAATTTAAATATCATCTGATCCAATTTTCTCCTTTTTACAGAAGAAGGAGGGTAAAAACTAAAGTTATTAAGCAACTTATACAAAATTATAGTTATTAACTCATACAGCCACAACTCAACCCAAGTTCAGTGCGTTCCACAAAATAAAAAAGTTCTTTCTGTGTACAAACATAGACTGCAATTCCTGTAGAATTGAGAATCTCAATTATTAAAGATCTAAACTTGACCTAGACCCAACATTTCATTAGAAACCCCATAGAAAATCATATGTCATGTCAATACCCTCTATGGGTCCACCTTCCATGTCAATTGGAAAGGGATGACTACATTTGAATTGGAAATAAATCAATAATAAATACACTCTCATCCAAGACTAGCATACAGCTACTTACTAAAGTTTTGAAATAATTCTATACTAGCTTCAGTCCCCCAATGCACCCCTTGCTGTCCAAGCCTCCTATTTCCTTCCACTGGGACCCAGCCTTCCAGTAATTCAGCATGCAAGGTGTTAAATATTGGTGTAACAGAGGTCTCCAAGGCCCACCTCTTCTTTAAGACCAGTTTCTGTTATGATTGGTTGGTACCCATGACTATTAAATATTTCAATATTACTACTGGATCTGCTCCCTCCTTTTCCCTTCTGAAAATGCTGAATAGCAGTGTGATGGTTTGAAGGCTTATGTATACCAGAAAAACGTTTTTAAATTTAAACCATCCCTGTACGTGTGAACTCATTTTAAGTAGGACCTTTCTTTCATTTTTTTTATTTTAAAAGAAGCTTTAGATAACATAAGTGTTACCTAAGAAAGATAGAGGATACCCATATGCCCCACCCCCACTGTCTCCCACACTTTACCACATTAACAACATCCTTCATTAGTGTGGTAAATTTGTTACAATTTATGAACACCTATGGAAGCATTGCTACTAATGGTGGCTTAGAGTTTACATTATAGTTTATACTCTGTCCCACACAATTTTGTAGGTTATGGCAAAATATATAATGACCTGTATCCATCATTACAATGTCATGCTGTACAATTTCAATGTCCCAAAAATGCCCCCATATTACACCTATTCCTTCCTCTCCCTCCCCTCAGAACCTCTGGTGGCCATTGCCTTTATATCAATGATAAAAGTTCTTCCATTGCTAGAATAATAATAAGTCTATAATAGAATAATAAGTCTATTTTAATGCATTGTTCATTCCCCAATCTTGAGGATTTGAGGATGGTGATGCCCACTCTGTTTCTAATTGAGAAGAGGCTTAGGTCCCATGGGGCAGATGGATGGAACTATCTTGCTTGCAGTTGCAGACACTCTCTGTTCCTTGGGATAGGCATTGTCCTAGGTGAGTCCAATGACCTGCAGCATAGGTGTTACAACTCTGCTGAGATTCAGAGCTCAACTGGCATATGAACCAACAAACAATTAAAATCTCTGGGACAATTATAGTACTAATTATAGATTTGAATAAAAGGGGAAGAAAAGCCATGTATAGGGAAACTACAAATGAGTCTAATTCTGTTACACTGGGGAGCATAAATTCCAGCGTAAGTCCCACTGACAGAGTGCTGAATTCCTGAGCTTGTCTGCTCTGCTTATATTGTCTGGAGCCCTCAGGATCCTGCTGTTTTAGGCACCGTTTACTGTGGCAGTCAATGAGATCCTGCTGAAACATGCATAAATGTAACCTCTGGAATGACCTGCCAATTCATTTTTGAAATCTCTTAGCTATAGAAACTCATTTGTATTTAATATTTCCCCCTTTTGGTCAAGGTCTTTTCCAGATGCATTGCTAGTTGGTACTTGGTAATAATCCTTCAGTGCCAGGGAAGCTTATCCCCGGGAGTCATGTCTCATGTCTAGGGGAAGGTAGAGCATTTATATGCTTAGAGTTTATTTTGGCCCCACATCAGTGATCCTCCCCTGCCAAAGTTGTGACACTTCTGTGATCCAAAACTTCTCCAAAAATGAAGCCAATAAAATAACCAAATAAAATTAATAAGAAAATTAAATAATAATAGTTTTAAAAATAACAAATAAATATTTTAAACTTTTAATTGAAATAATATTTAAAAAAATTTTTGGACATTGCATCTTTCATCACTGTAAGATCTATTGTCTTGTATGTACAGTGACAATTTCTTCCATATATTTCCCCAGTATCTTATTTTTTCCATTTTATCTTCAAAGAAGCTTCTTTAGGTGACAGAAAAGTCACTTGGGCATATAGGGAATTCCTATATACCCCACGTCCTCCCCCTTTTCCATTCTCCCCTATTAATAACATCTTTTTTCACTTCATTTAAGACATGGTCCAGGATAGGTCTTAATCTTATTACTGGAGTTCTTTATAAAGAGAATGAAATGCAGAGAGAAAGAAAGCCACAGAAGCAAGAAGCTGAAATCAATGCAATCCAGAAGAGAAAGGAGAGACCAGCAGATACCACCATGTGCTTGGCTTTGTGACAGAAGAGCCAAGGGTCATTGAGAGCTGGTTTTAGGGAAGAAAGCATCACCTTGATGATACCTTGATCTGTACATTTTCCAGGCCTCAATACTGTGAGTAAATAAATTCCCATTGTTTACCCTAGCTCATTTCATGGTATTTATTTTGAGCAGCCTAAGAAACAGAAACAAGCAGCAAGTTTCATTCAGGTAGCATAATATACTCCTGTTTATCCGAAGCTAACCTAGGTATAATCAATAAGCGTTATTCAATGTATTAGTAAGAATCAAATGTTTAAATACCAAATGATTACATTGAAAAGTCAGCTCAAGTACTACCCTGAAAACATCTAGCATAACTACTGAAAGATTAAGAGACGCTTCTCTAAATAACACTCAAGACCAAAGAGTCTAAAGTTTCCACTACAAATCAATTTCTTGTGGGCCCAAGTTAGAGTTTTCAAAGGGTGGGCTAGAGTCCAACTCCTGGCTCAAAACTGTCGGAACACCCTTTGAAAATCTAGACCATCAAATAGAAGAAACACTTAATTTAACAAAGAGTTGAAACTTATGATGGAAAATAAAGAGTCAATGAATACTCTCACCCCCTGAAAAATAAAGATGAAAGTTGAAACAAGCTAGTGGTGGAAATTAGATAGAAAAAGGAAATTAGACTATAACAAAATATCACATAAAAGGCAAACTAGCACAGAACAAGTAAAATAATGCATAACAGGAAATGGTCTGAACCAATACAAACAACTGCAAAGGGTCTTATTGGCAGACTTTCAGGCACAGATTGTGAGGAGGACAGAAACATTTAATTGTTGGGTAATACTTCTTAAATGATGTTTTACCTCAAGAAAATCATATCAGTGAAGAATGTGAAAATGGTTGGGCAGCTGCGTCCACCCCTTCCAACCAAAGCCCAGCTGCAAGAAGAAAAGCCAGAAAGAGAGAGGAGACAAAGAATAATGAATGAGAGGATGAAATCTAGTAAAAAATAGAAATTAAAATGAGACAGTGAAAAATTAAGCTTCATCTCAGAAATATAAGACATAAAAATGCTTTAAACAAAGTGTAGTTAATGAAATTTAAAATGTTTTTAAACTCAACTATTGAAAACAATCTTTCTGAAACTCATTTGTAAGACTAGCAGATACTTAAAATTCTTGTCCCAGCGGTAGAATGACTAGAGATGGCACTATGCACTAACCAAGGGGTACTCCTCGGTTGTCAAGAGTTTTTATAAAGTGGACATAACTGAACGAATTAGTAAATATTTGGCTATTTTTCTCTGATGTATTATTACCGAAACAAAGTACAACACCTCCATAATTTGCTCTCTGATATTGCTAAAAGGGAAACACATGATTTTATTACTGGAAATCACATAGAAAATTCTGTATTGAAATTATGATAGGGCTCCAAGTCCTTACAATGTCACAGGAAACAAAAGTAGCGGCTCTGAGGTGGGGAGTCAAGCGAACCTGCAGCACTTCTGTCTTTGAGACCCCCAGATCCGGGTTTCCCGGGGTGAGCAGTGGGTGAGTGTCGGTCTCGCTGCAGCCTGGTGATGCAAAGCCGGCAGTTGATGTGGGAGGGAGTTTGCACTTAGCAGTGGATAGTCTCATTTTAGCAGCATATTCTTTGAGGTTCTCAGTGTTTGCTTTTGAGTCACGGGTCACGCAGTGTTTTGAAATTTAATAAACTCATAAAAGGGTGGGAGCCCCGGATTGGGGGTGGGAGGAGTAGACTAAGAGTGGTAATTGAGCTCAGTGGACTGGCACAGTTTTCAGACTACCTATATTTGAAACGCACTCTGCCATTCTTAGCTTTTTACCCGTGGGGAAGGTAGTTATCCTCTTTCAGTTAACTCGTAACTAAAAATGAGAATAATAGGAATAATCGTGATGTCTAACATAGGATTGTTGTGAAAATTAAATGAGCTCACCTATAAAACTCTTAGTAAAGTGTTTGCAACTGTTCAATAAATTATAACCCTCATTGAATGACCTCTGTGGTACCACTACCAGAAGGTCTGCTTTGGTTTAATATTTAAGTGCTTTCTTGATACCACATATAATATGTTTAGTAAGTCAATAGCTATTAGATAACCTAAGATCATGCCTACAATCAGTCAATAAATAAATGTGTTGAGCACTTTCCCTGTGCTCAGCACTGCAATTGATGTTGCAATGTAAAAGATGTAGGCACTAATGAAAAGCAGCTTATTAAGTAAAGCAATCTGTGATCAATTCGAGAAAGTACATTTTCATTAAGGTGGATTGTACAAAAATATCAGTATAACAGATGTCAGAATCCAGGGAAATCACCACTAAGAGCTGGAATATTAGGAGAAGCCCTCAGGAAGTAAGGAGAAAATAAAGTAAGCCTTGAAGGATATGTATGATAAAGACTGGCATAGAGCAAAACGAGATGCTTCCTATTAAAGAAAGTGATGTCAGTAGGATTATGGACGAATAAGGAGTATATTTGAGATGGGCCTGATTAAATTGAACAGAGCTTTTTTGGAGAAAAAAGGTAATGGGTTTGTTATGTAGAGTTGGAGAAGATTGTGGGGAACCTCAAAAACCAGACAAGTTTTGAATAGAAACAGAATGAAATAAGGATTGTGTGTTACAAAGTGAAGTGATGAAAATGTGCTTCATAAGGACTGTACTTGTTGAGCTATGCAGGCAGAGAAAAATCAGGAGAGAGTATTGTATGTAGTCTTGGAAGGTATTGCAGTTATCTAGGTATGACATGTTGATGTAGTAACAGTACAAGGGGAAAAAATGGAAATGAGTGAATAGGAGTTGCTTGGGAGTTTTGAGAATAGAAATAATATGATTTAACTTATCTCGATAGGTCATTCTCTTAGGTTGAGAATAAACTTAGAGGGTCAAGAAGGGGACATGGGAACTGGGTTAGACATCATTTCATTAATTCAGGAAATAAATGTCAATGGC
>PVKH010000738.1:0-34817 GCA_004027955.1 Chaetophractus vellerosus | reverse complement strand
TCTGTTGGCTTTTATAGAGGGTATTTACTTGGGGTAGAAGCTTACAGTTACCAGGTCATAAAGCAGAATTTACTTCCCTCACCAAAGTCTATTGCCACATGTTGGAGCAAGATGGCTGCCGACATCTGCCAAGAGTTCGGGCTTCTTAAGTTCCTCTCTTCCTGAGGCTCTATTTCTCAACAGGCTCAGCTGCTATGCTCTATCCACAAGGCAAGTTGTGGACTATCAGGCAAATAGCTCTTTCTTTCCCAGGGGCTTCTGCCATGTCTAAGGAGCTGTCTCTATTCCTCTGTATTCTTTTCCTGTGTGTTCACTTCCCGGGCTCCAGCTCAAAAC
The DNA here is from genome assembly GCA_004027955.1 of Chaetophractus vellerosus. Lineage (NCBI taxonomy): Eukaryota > Metazoa > Chordata > Mammalia > Cingulata > Chlamyphoridae > Chaetophractus > Chaetophractus vellerosus. Next base: position 34,481 of record PVKH010000738.1, on the reverse strand, counting down.
TCAGCACCAAAACTCCAAATCACTCCTCTGCTCTGCTGTGTAGTGTTATCTGTGAGTCCTTGCTCACCAAGGAGGCGGGGACTCAATGTCCTACTGATGTGGCCCAATCAAAGCCCTAATCATAATTTAATCATGCCCAGGCACAGACCAGTTTACAAACATAATCCAATATCTATTCTTGGAATTCATAAACAATGCCAAACTGCTACACTCGAATAAGTATTAGCAAATGAACACCAAATGTCATCAATAATGAATAATTGAATAATTCAAGTCTGGCATATTATACAACACATGTCTACGTTAAAAGCTCAGTAATTCTTCTCCAATATTATTTTTAATAATAGTTGTATTTCAGATGACGATGAGATTTAGTAAGAAAGGCTGTAGACATGTCAGCAAAACAATGCTTGAATATCTGGTAGTCTGTGTGTTTGTGTGCATTTGCATATGTGCATGAGAGACGGAGAAAGAGAGAGAAAGAATGAGAATAAACCTAGCCATCAGGTCTTCTATAATTAGTTACATTCCTTTTCAAGGTACAAGTAGCAAGTTATTACCAAAAGCATTTAATTACTTTTTGTAATTTATCTTTGATGCAGGAAGGAAAGAAAAAAGCAAAACAAAACATGGGACCTTAAGATTTCTCCTGCTGAATGAACACTGATAAGAAAACTCTGAATCATTGTTTCACCCAGTTTATACTATTCATGGACTAATGAACAAGGAGACTCCAAATGAATTGAATGGTTAGTGAATCACATTGTTTTCCACCTCCTGAACAGCAGAGCAGCCTCTGATTCATCCAGCCCTTGCCCCGATAATTATGAAGCTTCCTACATACCACTATCCCAGCTAAATGAAATGGTTAATTTCACAACATTCAATAATAGATACCTATTTCCTTTTTTTACATTTAAAGATTAAAGAGCCACACAATATAGAACATTCTGAAGCATTGTTATATCATAAAAAGAACATAAGATCAATTGTAGGGGACCTAAGTATAAATTGGCAAACATTAAACATCGCCGTAAAAAGAACACACTTCCCAGACCTGCAGGAGATAATTAGACCCAATTACTAGGTGAAATCACTGTATTCATTTAAGACCCAGGCAATGTGTCAAAGTGTTTGTGTGTGTGTGTATATGTGTGCATGCCATAAAAATTGTGGCATAACAAAATTATAGCTGTGATTGTAGAAGTATTCTTTTTTATTAATTAACACTTCTATGGTTAGAATAATAGTAATACAGGTCACTGTAAAAACTTCAGCATACACAAGTGGCTGTATTGAAAAGGTAAATATCCATCCATGAAATTGCCACTCAGAAATAACCAGTGCTGAACTCCTATTGTTTATTTCTAGGATTATTTCTAAACATATGTTTGCTTTTTTATGTTAATATGCACAGTGTGCCTACACACATAAACATATATATATATATATTTCTCCCTCAAAAATTTAGATCATCCTTTTGCATCCTATTTATTTTTGATTAGTTAACTTTATAACATAAGCATTTTCCCATATCATGAAATGATATAAGCTTATGATTTCATCATATGGATGTACTATATATTTAACCACATACCTATCTATGATAAACTTCTGTATGCATCGCTCTTTCCCCAAATCTGATTTTTTTCATTAATATAAACTTCTGAAGGATAATTCAGAATGTTTTGATTTGCATGCTATAATTATAGCAAAATGTTTCATTTAAATATATCAATTAAACCTATGTGCTGACCACATAACTTATGATCTGTTCGTAGACTAAGTCTGCTTATTTATCATCCCTGATTGGTTGTCCTTGGATGAGTTCTATCCTTTGTTGAAGGATAAGGGAGAAATCAGAGGTTAAATTGGAAAAACAAAGTGTCCAGCATAAAGACAATTTCTTGGTTGGAGAAACACGGGTTTAGCATAACAACACTGAAATGAACTTTGCTATGAAAAAAGGAAAGACACCCAAGAGATGAAAGGCCATGAGGGTGCATGACAGACACCACAACAGAAACTGTCGGCATCATGAGGTAAACATTTTCCAGATCCCATGTTCTTATTCTCCCTCAAAGTGCATAACGCAATGATCTGGCCACCAGCCCAGTTCAAACTCTTTATACTACTTCCTACTCAGAAAAATTTTGGTTTTCTTCATGCTTCAGGCCTTAAAACCCAGATGAAAAAATATATTTTCTTGTCCAAATTTGAAACCAGTTAGACTGCACAACTCAAGAGGAGATGCACATGACAAGTATGGATTTGCAGATCTTGTTTGGAAATAAGGTGACCAAGCAATAAGCTTATTCAAAACCGTAGTTCCTGTGTTTGCTTCATGGGATCTAGGTAATTTATTCATGCCACTAAAAGAAGGATCACTGTCAATCAAGTGAGACTAATTTTCAATAGATACATCAGGCAGGAATGATACCCAAAAACAACTATTCTGAGTCTGGGTTATAGGTAGGACTGTCTTGATATCCTATGTAGAAACAAATAACTGTCAGTTTATGGAGGAAGGAACTACCCCAGGCAGCCCACACCCAGTCCCTGCTGGGCCCTTTAATGTCTCTTTCCTTGCAAAACGTCCTTTTTAGATTGACTGTGTCCTCTAGAACTTTTATTCAATTGCCAAGAAAAAAATTATTTCCTCAATCTTTCCCCCAGAACATTCCCTCTGTTGCTCTACTTACCTAAAGCCTGGATTTCTTTTGATATCACTTCATTTTTTTCAGTGACACCAGGAACATGTAATCACATCTAGTCAACCACCTTTCCCATTTCTGTTAACAAGATTCTGAGCCATAACCACCCTGCTAAAAATCAGCACCCTCCCTCTGCCCCCAGCCCCCATAACCAGGCTTTCAGCAGGTGACCTATTTCTGTGCCACTACTATCCTACTTCTTTACAGTCTCCTGGGAAGAAGTGGCTCAATTAGCTTTGAACTCTGTTTTTGATCTCATACTTCTTCTACTTCTAGTGGCTTTACTTTAAGAACAATATATTCTCCCTCCTGAATTTCCGTTGCTTCCATCAACTTTGTATTAAACTATCCTCTGTACCCAAAGACTTCTTCAGAGCCCAGCTCCACTTCAAGAGGCAATTCCATTTTCCTTTCCTTAGTAGCCAAACTTTTTGAATTGTGCACCATTAATTCTTTTTACTATAATCTACCCATTGCCTCTAAAGCTATCCACACCCACTCCATCAATGAATTTATAATTTCCCAAACCAAAAATTTATTCTTGGTCTGGGAAAATTAGTTTTGGTCTCATATAAAAATAAAAAATAGAATACTTTTTTGTTTAGATTCTCTTCTACAGCTTACATGATATTCGTGCCAGGCTTTTCCTCTACCACTTTTTTCTTTTTCTACATGGGCACCTCTTCTGGGAACGACCCCTTAACTGTTTGGACTCTGTTCTCATTCTCTTATGTTCTCTCTTTACCTGATCTCTTTGGTCAAGCACACTGGCCCTGTAGCTCTACTGTTATCTAAGTGGAGGTGAATATGAAGTCTGCAGGTACTTGGGTAAATGGTAGAAATATAGACTGAATTTCACACGAGGATTAGAAGTAGGAATACAGAAAAATATCAAATGCATTTCACAAAATTGTACTTTGTTATCTGTTCCCTCCACTTAGTCTTGCTCCTCCTCCTGTAGTTCTGATATTTTGATAATGGTATCATCCACCCAGTTCATCAATTTAAAATCATCAAATCACATTTGAATTATCCTTCATTGTTGCCACTTTTCTCCAGAGACACATCTCCAGTATGTTTTTCCCTCACCATCACAATTACTTTAAAAATACATAGAACAACAGCAAAAATACAGAGAACAGACTAAATACACTGATCAGATTAAAACAGCTTAAAAACTGTGATAGTGGGAACCAGCTGTGGCTCAATGGGTAGAGCCCTGGTTTACCACATGGCAGGCCCCGGGTTCGGTTCCCAGGGCCTCCTTGAGAAGGGAAGCCGCCGCGAGCAAGGCAGGCCACCGCAAGCAGGCAAGCCGCCACGCAGTGAGCTGACTCGGCGGGATGCCACAGCAGGGGGAGACAAGCAGACACAGAAGAACGCAAAAAGCAAAAATGAACACAGCAAGAACAAGCAGCAAGGGGGGGATATATAAATAAATTTAAAAAAATAAATCTTAAAAAAAAAAAAACAACTTTGATAGTTCTCTTAGCAGGGTTTGATCTACATCTACTATCTAAGTCCATTACATTTTGGCCCTAAACTCCTTCTCTATTTCTGTTCCTGCATAACTGTTCTCTAACCCATCCAAGCAGAATTAATCTCTCCTTCATCTTTGCTCCCCTGGCTCATTGTTCATGCCAGTAGTTGAAGCACTCAACTTCTTATATTTAATTTAGTGCTTAACATGTGCCCCTCTCATTAGGTTAGAACTTCCTGAAAGGTAGAGAACCTATTATTCACCTCCAGAGCTCCCACAACACAACAATTCCTGGGAAACAGTTGGGGCTCAATAAATATTTGAATAACTAATTTCAGTAATTAAAATCATTCCAGTATACTATGAGAAGAATCTGCCTTTTGATGAAGTTAATTCCATAGCAAAATATGCTTAATGTAGCTTTAGGTTTATTAAAATTTAGAGCAAATCTTTTCTTCGGCTGAATTCCAAGAATTTTCTTGAAGATCAGCAAGACTTCTTACAGTACTCCTCATGATAATAAGTAAAAAGTGTGAATATGACTCTATGGTATGGTTGAAGAAAATAAGACTAACAGAGGTTAAGTTACTTATCATAGTCACAAAGCAGTGGGTGGTACAGTAGAGATTAAAAACACTTTCTTCTGAATTTCCATTCATTAACATATTCATTTCATAAAACATTCATTCAATAATAGCTTCCTATCTCTTTATGAGGACAAATGAGATAATGTCTGAGAAACGATTTGAGCTACTGGAGAAAAGCAGACGATATCATTTAAGAGATGAATTTGATAAATTGGAATCACAAATAAGTGGATTGGCTCCAAGCCTCTGGATGGAGGAAGTTACTGTGTCATTTCTCCAATCATCTTGCCGATTTACCTCAAATCTTACAATCATACAAGTCTCCTATAAAGCTCAGCAAATTAACTTCTTGAAAATGAGGTTTGGTCTCAATCCAGTAAGTTTTATTTGTATTTTCTCCATACTCTTTCCAGCAGTTCACTGACCCATTACATCACCAAAGCTACTACTCATCAAAATCAGAATACAAGCACATTTGACTTGTTTCATGGCTAATATTTTAGCAATAGTCTCATAACAATATTGTTTTGATATAAAAACATTTGCTCTTTCACTTTATTATATTTATGCATATGTTTTACATGAGAATTACCAGTATGCCTTCAAGAGTGTACTCCTTGCAATGCAGTCTTTTTCAATAATAGCACCTACTACATAGGGCCCAAGGGTACCCATTAAGTGCTCGATGATATTTTCTACTATGCATGGTTTTGGTCTCCTGAGAGCATTTCCAGCACTCTCAGAAGGGCAATACAATCAATGCAACCTCCAATAGTTCTGAATTTCACAATGTGGATGCTACTGAAATAGCCATAGTCTGAAGAAGCAGCTGCTGATACATGGGCAAACGTGAATCATATACAGACCATACAAAGCTGGCCACGTCTTGTCTTCCACTGTTTAGAAAAATAGAATGATTCCATTTAGGGTAGAACCATGATCTGTTGAACAGAAATAGAGTAGAATTCAATTTGATTTTATAAGTAAACTCTGTTCCAAGGAAAGTGGCTCTGTATAAACCAAAAATACAATTGAAACACAATATATTTTAGATACCTGAATGTTCATTCAGTTTCACTATAAGTGAAGTTTCACTTTAAGTGAATTATAACCTCACTTTGGGGAATCTAAATAAATCTTGCTCTCTGAGCAATTTACAGCCACTGATATTCCCTTTCAGTTTAAAATACCCATCTTCACAAGGATAAGGCAGATGGGTACTGGCAGATGGGCTCCATGAGGGGATAAGGAGAGGTTCCCCCCACCCCCCATTACTGTGTATGTGCCCATGATATCTGGTTTACAAAGGAGACAGTTCCACTTTTGAATATCTGTTTCAATTATGAAGGGGAAATCATATTGAAAACTCTTGTACTCTTTTAGTAGTTTCAATACTTAAATTTACCCCAAATGTAAAATAATGACTATTTTTTAACAACTTCTTATAAAAAAAAAGAATTACAAAATCTTCAGGAATTTAAGGAAATAACTGCTTTAAGCAGATTGTGAGTATAGTGCACAAGAACCTATCAGTAGTGGTAAATAGAGTCAAAAATATTAAAACCTTTTACTATACCCAGAGAAAAATTATAAATCCTATAACTTCACATAAATACTCCAGAAAGCACTTTATTAGCTTGGAAATAATGGTGAAGGTAAGGGCAAATAACTTTAAAGACTCATGGATAGACAACTTAGCTGGACTTAAAATATTTGCTCACAAAGACATTTATATAATTTGCTTAGTAGAATTCCAACTATTTGTTATTGCTGTTTAATTTTTGGCTTTGCAAAATTTTTGTTTTGATTTGACACAATTCACCTACAACCAACATACATTATGTTCCCTCGCATTACCATCCTTGCTTGAACACCATCTTGTGATAGCTGAAATGGGTCACAAATCCATTCAGCCAGTGTCGACTAATTGCTAATTATGTGCAAATTATGCCTGGAATAACAAAAGTTATATTAGGTAAACAAGAATGTCAATGATCTCTAACTGAACTTGCAATTCAGTGAGAGTATTAGTTATAAATTGGTAAAATTAATTAAAAATGAGAAATTCACACTGGTTTCAAAAGAAACATAAACAAAAACATGACTTCAGATAATAATAGAATGAATCGTCATATAATGAGCCACTAACTAAATTGAATAAATTCTCCCATTAGGTCCCCCAAAAGAAACAAAAAAAAATTAGGAGTCAGCTGATCTCACTAATGGCAAATATACATCCCCTCACTTGACCTCTCTGAATGGTTTGGGATGGGTTTATGAAGCATTATGTTCTTGAGGCATACCCAGGAAGGTAACAATTACAAAAGATGGGGATGGGGTTTATCTGGAAGGCAGAGAGGAAGCTGCAAGAGACTCCAGGAGAGGACAGAACAAAACTTTTCCCTTCATTGCAGGGAAAATAAGCAAATCGTTTGGGCCACATGGTGGTAAATTTGGAGAGAAGAGTGCCTGGAAACATATGGTAGCTGGATAAGGTGGATTTTATCTAGTAATTTGCTTTATTGGACATACAGTCTCTCAAACATTCACAAACTAAGATTTCTTTTATTATTATTATTATTATATATCCCCCCCTTTCTGCTTGCTCTTACTGTGTTGACTTTTTCTTGCGTTCTTCTGTGTCTGCTTGTCTACCCGTCCCCTCCCCCGTTGCGGCGACCCGCCGAGTCAGCTCACTGTGTGGCGGCCTTGCTTGCTCGTGGGCGGCTTGTCCTGCTCGCGGGCAGCTTGCCCTGCTCGCGGGCGGCTTGCCCTGCCCGTGGCGGCTATTCCCTGTCATGGCGGCTTGCCTTCTCAAGGCGGTCTGCCTGCGCAAGGAGGCCCCGGGAACCGAACCCGGGGCCTCCCACGTGGTAAACTGGCGCCCTACCAATTGAGCTACAGCCGGCCCCAAACTAAGATTTCTTTAGCTATAAACAGATTTTATACATTTGAGTGACAATGCTTTTTGTAAATTTCCTATAAACAAGCCTTTGATTTCTTATTATCTTTCATATTTCAGAATGAATATGTATCAAGTTTTCTTTTTTTTTCTTTTCATTCCGTATGTGTATTGTATGTTTCTTTTCTTCTACAAGTCAAGTACTGCTTACAAACGGAATCCATTTGTGGGGGGAAAACACAAATAAAAAAAAGCTTTTATTTGGTTTTATGATACTCACTCATCCCTGTTTGACTATATCAAGTATGACTAATGCCATTGCCTCCAACCACATGCCCTCTCCCCGCCAGCCACTGACAAGCTACAGTTAAATGGAAGCCAAAGTATATTGACAGTCAAAATTATTTTGGGAAACACTACTCAAGTAAGAGTTTATTGAATCTATAACAATCCAAGCAATATCCATATCTGTCTGGATTCCTAAGCGGGTCACACAGTGGTCAGAGAGGAATGAACCCCTGAAAAATTATTGCCACATTAGAAGATGAAGTAAATGCAGGTATCTCATTTCTTTCCAAGCTCTTTGCAAACCAAAAATAATAGTCAGGGACAAACTTTCCACCAAGAAAGCAGCTGGAAAAATCAAAACAGAAATATGTGGTTAGGATATTCCTGTTATATACTAGCCAAATCCCCACAGGGAAAAATGCCATGTAGAGTTCAGTCACTAAACAAATATCTGACAAGAGGTCAAATAAATCAATCTAGCTTGTTATATAATATATCATATGCAGAGTTATGGGAATAGAATCATCATAATAACACCAGTAGCCATATGTTTGCTTTTAATTGCCTCTGTCATTGGTTAACCCAAATTACATGGGACTATGGTATATGTGTATTTAGTGTAGAACAGACTTTGAACCCACAAAATCTGAACATGAGATTTCTCTCAATAGTTAAAACACCATTGAAAATAAGAAAACTGAAGTAAAACTAAGGCAGTTCAAGTATATAATAAAATGTGAACTTCCCAATTATACCAATATCTACATACTATAACTTGGCATTTCTATCATCATTCTTCTTTCTCTATGTAAAACAAAAGAAATGTATTCCTTTCTCAAAGTTTGTCTCCCTTTACATTTCTTTTCATTCTGTATATAACTCATTCTTAAATTACCCAATTCAGACCTGGTCAAGAAGTAAAATGATGTTCTATTGTTATACTAGACAGCTACCAGGAGACAAGGAGGAATATTTTGCCCTACCTATAAGCCCACTTTAGAAGATTAAGTAGAATTCCTCAAGAACCGTTCATAATTGCATCTCTCACACCTAACACAATGCCTGCCATAGACTAACACTTGATAAATATTTAATTAAATTAATGTAACAGAAAAAGAGGAATCATTAAATACTTGAATGCATACTTACAGGACAAGTATTATAGCTTTATTTTATTCAAGTACCCATAAAAGTTTTTGATACTAGAAAAGTATCATTGAAATAAATTACATATCTTTCCTCTTATAGTTCTGGGTTTAAAAGTTTATATGCCATTATGAACATAGTAAAAGTACAAAAAAAATGCTATCTCCATCTTCTAACTATGGGGTCGTGTTAAAATGTACATGGTTTGCTCTCTATTATGTATTTTTTATGTCACTTGCTTTTCTTTAATATTCACCAAGTGGGATGTTAGAAAAATATTTATGAAGTAATTAACATGCTTGTATTGTGGCCTTAAAATGGAATAGTTCTGCATTTCATAAGAATGCTCCAGTGCCTAAGTATTAGGGCAGACAAGGAGATGATCTTTAATTAGGGGTCAGAATACTGAATCGATTATTGCACCCAACCTTACTTTTCCATGGTGAAAATATATGAAATTACTATGCTTCTTTTTTTCCTAGCCAGGAACTAGCATGACTTTCATGAATACCTGTTTAATTCATCCTGCTACACACAGTATCATAAAATAACCAAAATGTAATTTCTTTACTTTCTTTAAGGAAACAGTATCTTACATTTCCAGTCTTCAGTCACATCTAATAAAGATGAATCTTTCTAGCAGTTCAACATTCTTGGCTATTTTAAAATCAAGGAGGCAGAATTTTCTGTGATATTCTCTAAACTTATAAACTGGAGCATTCATTCTATTAGAGACAGAAAACAGTGTTGCTTGATGATAGATATCAAAGGCTTCTCTGCTAGGCTGAGGCACCAGGAATAGGCGTGCAATTATTGTCAAAAGGTAAACGATTGTTTAAGATTGGCTGCTTCACAGCCCTGGATACTCAGTGTGACAGGTTCTGCAGGTGTACAGGGCTTTGCCTATTGATACAAATTGAATCTGAAAATAGCAATTTATTCACCAAATCAAACCAATGACTGCAATGCAGTTTTCTCTTTCAGCTCTTATTTCTAACCAACCACACTTAACCACTTTGAAACTTCTGTTTTACAGTAACATTTTTGTTTCAGCAAGGGATTTGGGGAAGCTGTCATAGAAAGCCCTTCTTTTAGCCTTTTTAGCTTTCAGTCTTTCTTTTAGACCATTTGTTTACAGTTACACTACTTATTCTAGGCCAAAATGATCAACACCTGTTCCAAATTAGTACTCCAAAACCCACACTCCTTTTTCTTCTCCTTCACCAACTGCCATTTGCCTTCCTTTACTCATAAAAAAGCAATCACATTAGCATCCTTTGTTAGGCAATTTCAGAACTTCAGAGACATACCAGAAATTCTATAGTAAAACTGTTGCTTATATATACCAACATAATCAACTTCCAGGATATAGGAAAGCACATAAAATAAAGACATTGTGAAGAGAATCTTTTCATTTTAACAGTTCCTTGAAGTGACATCAAGACTTTGGAGCAAGTAAATGAATATTTTGCCTGAGGGGAAGTACGTAGAGCAAAGAGCTCTCAATTTGTATCAAAGACTGGACAACCAAATGGACACTCTTGAAGGTCTGAATGAACACATACATCTGGCATTGGGCTAGCCTTTCCAAAGCTCTTGGGTGCAAAGGCTCATACTGACTAACCACAGGTTGTTGCCAAATTACAAGAAGCCAACAGGCTGGGGGTTGGGGAGACTAACTTTAAAAAAGCAGTTAAAACATTTAAAATGAAATAGAGGATTTGGACTGGAAAGGATACATATTTAAATTCGTTTTTTAGGCAAAGACAGAGCCTATCAGAGGGAATATAGACAAGGAATATAGATTAAGTTAAATAGACTGCATGTATGGATGTACCATGTTATAAGGCTTTCTATTTGGAGAAGGAAAAACAAGGAGAAAGAGACGAAAAGCAGTAGCAGTAGCAGTAGCGGTTGTTCTGGTTGTCATTATTGTTTCCCATATATTGGCACTTCAGAAACAACACTGTGTATAAATTTCTGCATGTAAGTTCTATCCCATGTATTGGTCTAAAAATTCTTTAACAGTAAGCTAGCAGAATCTGATTTTTGTATTCTACCTTTAAATCAGTATATTCTAATGTAAAGGGACTGTGGAAAAACCCTTAGTTATTTAGATCAGGAGATGTGGTACTCTACAATCTGGTGAAAAATTAAGTTAACTTTTGTAGACTGAACAAGAACAGGTGATTACTAAAAGCAAAATTTGTGTGAGAACACACTAGTTACCATAATACTGAATGGCGATAGACCATAGGCTCCGTGCAGAGGTATGCAGCACTCTATGGTCAATGGTGTACCTGAGCTGGTAGCATCTGTTAAATTTCCAGGAATTGTATGAGCTAGTTATTAAAATGTAATGTATGTATACTTACAATTTAATAAATTGTAGTTAAGTAAATTTTACTATTATCTATGCTCTTGAGCTTATTTCCATCTATTGTATCTATATGGTGTGCTGTGGACATCTCTTCCCAACTTCACAGTCTGACATCGTGTTGGTAGCTTGAAATTGTCCATCATGGAAGTACTTACACCATAGAAATTGGCAAACACTAACCATCGATGCTTGATTTATGATTTTTGTCCATTATCTAGACTTAAAGTGATGGAGAAAATATTAATAATACAGATTAAGCTTTAGGATATGTCACATCTGTAGGTGTTACACTGAAAATGGCAGGAAAAAAATGAGGAAATGTTCTTCTGGTATTTGTTTTTTTTTTTTTAAAGGAATTGGATAAACTAACTACAAAATTTATTTGGAACGGTAAGAAGCCCCGAATTGCCAAAGACATATTTTTTTTTTTGTAATTTTTAAAAAATTTTTTATATATCTTCCAGTATTTGAAAACTATTATCTGATCAAACAAAAATTGCTCAAATCAATAAATGAGTGAAGTTCTGAAATATGTCTTCATTGTTTTACTTTTATCTTACTAGTAAAAATGAATTTATCAACCAACATGCATGTCAGAGATATACTCATTTGCTATTTGCAACGGTAGTTTGGCTAAAATCAATGAAAGCATTTGAATAGGTTGTATGGTATTTACAAAAATGTGCATTTTACTATTATAAAATAATAAAATTTTGTAAATTTTGAGCTATACTTCCTTTTCTATCAGTAAAATGTATAAGAAACGTTAGTTTCTACGTGTGTATACATGCTTCTAGGGAAGAGGGAGTTTTTTACTTGCTGTGCTGAATTTTTTTTTCTTCTAGATAAAAATGGTTTAGTATGTTTTATCTTAATTCTCTTGTGAAACCCAGGCCATCTGTTACAGTCCTATTAGAATATGGCCAAATGTAATAAAACATCAAACACCAAGTCATTTCAAAATTAATTCATGGAATGCCAAAGTAAAATTAATATGAATGTGTTTACTTACTCTTCATTAAGTGTTCAAAATCACCACTGTTATTGAGGGAAGCCCCTTTATTTCATCTTTCTCTTCTCACAGGGGCACATTCAAAAGTATATAACCTATTAATATCATACCACTGGCATAAAAAATTTAACTAAATTATCCTATCTAAAAAGAATGGTTTTGGAGCATGAACTTAATACTAATTTACTCTTTCCATTTGTTGAATGTCTACTATCAGCAAGATTAAAGGAAATTCTATTTCTGAAATAGTAAATTCAGTTACTGGGGAAGGCTGGAAGTGTGAGTTTAAAAAGGAGCTAGAAGAAACTTTTGGGGGAGAGGAAATGTCTGTTATCTTTAATGTGATGATAGTTTCCCAGGTAAATAAAATATATTATATTTAATAGATACATAATAAGCAATTAGGGTTTTTATCACTCTGTAGCTGATTTTGTAGCTACTTTCTCGCCTTTTTCTCTTTGTTCTCCTTTTATTCTTTTAAAAACAATAAACACATTTTATTTTATGATAAACAGTGAATCCACATTTTAAAGCAGGCAAAAACTATGTGCATGAATTAATTCATTTTTAAATGTACACATGTAGAAAAAGAGAGATTTAACTATTAAAATTAATCATTTATAAGACTGAAATTTAAAAATTTCTTTCTTATACTTTCATTCTAAATGTATTTTCTTCTAGACAGTTACCAATTTATATTCATTTACTTCTCAACATTGTTGATGCTATTTATATACTCATTTACAATACATCCATGCTGACACTGGAATCTATGACACATTAACCTTGATGGCTCAACTACAAATTTAAATAGAAAAGCTAGGCATAACTTGGCATCCTCAAAGTGCTTTATCCTTTCTTAACTTTTGTAAAGTAGACCACCAGAATCAAATTATATCAGAAAGATAATTCTGACAAAATTACTTTGGCCTGAAATCAAATTAGCTTCTAAAAAGAGAATGTATAAACTGTAATTTAAATATATCACTTAATATATTCCCTCAATTTCTTAATCTATACAATAAATATTTTGACTTCAATACTGGTTTTGCAAAAATGAATGGGGAAAATGATCTGCTGTCAAGGAACCCATAATATCAAGGCAAGAAAGAATAAAAATTTCGATAAAATGCTTAAAATCTGTTGTAATTCTTATCAGAAAAAAACAAACAGAAACTGGAGAAGCGGATGATACCCTCCTCCAATTTGTCCATAGCATAGACAAGATTTAAATGTGAAAAGCTGTGCAAAGTAAGTAGCTTGAAAAAAATATAACAGCTTCCTAAAAAAGAAGGTTCATGCAGTCTTCGGCAAGTTTTCACTTTTTCTAATTATTTTGTTCTTTAGACTATCAGAGGGCTTCTGTTATTAATCATGGAGAATTATCTAACTTTTCAATATCTGCTGTTTTTCCATCCCTTTTAAAGGAGCACTTTGGTAGTTAACCTCTTCATTCAGAAGCTAATATTTCCCTCTGTTCCCTAGAAAGTAGAGCCCTTTCCTGGCATAATTCCTTGCATGTGTTTTAAGAGCACAGACTAAGTTGTTTTGCCTTTTAGTTTGCAGTGTGCTTTGGAATGATCAATATGCATTATGGAACTGTGCTTAGTCATCATTTTTTCCAACCAGGAAAATGCATCAAAATTCTGGCAAGAACATTTCAACATAAATAATAACTCTCACCGAATGCAACCTCTCATTACTCTCCATCTTTCCACTCCCCAAATCAGAGTAGTTTAGTTTGTTTTTCTATTATTATTTTTTCATTATTTCCAGGTAAATCTTTCAATTTGATAAATATTATTTGGAAACAGGTCAGAACCTTTTATCTTGCTGTCAAAACTACTGTAAAAATTAGCAGAGGCCTTGAGACACCGATAGCATTGCAATATTTGAGACAGCCATTTTTCTTTCTGGCTTAGTGTTCCCATTATCAGAAAAAAGTCCCAGTTTATCTTGCCTGAGTAGATGAAGAAATGCCCTAGGCACTCCCTGCTCTGGGCCTATAGCTTTAAACTAATGGTAAATCATTTTAGATGGGCATAAATGGGCAGAGTGGAACACATTTTCTGTTCTAGTAATGCAGAATACTTAGAAGAGTGTCCGAGATCCAGCACTCTTTGCTAACCTGGGTAACTAACATAGAGTAACATAGAAATATATATAGCACAGGTAAGCCTCTTGGACTTTAACTGAGGCTAAGAGGACACTTGTGTCAGAATCCTGGTGCCCTCTGCCCAACATACTCTTCAGTAAAAAGAAAAATTTTACTCTCCTTATCTCTTTAGAGCATTTCCCTAATGGTTGAGCGTCTTCCACTCCATATATTTAAGGTATATCTTCACCCTTCTCTGATTGTTCATTAGAGGTATCACCTCACAACTTGGAAAGCTAACTTTTTCATTTCTGAGAATAAAATAGAAAGCACCTATAAGAAAATAAAAAACAACCCCCAACTCCTAAAGCTACTTTGTTTATTTAGTATTTTAAACAAGTCATCCGCAATAATCTATTCAAACTCCTAGTAACACTGATACAGGAAACTTAGAATAACTAGCCCTATAATTATATGCTATGGTTTCAAAACTGACATTTTGAGACTAAAATAAAAAGAATTACTGCTTATAACTAACTTTGTATTCAAAGGATAAATGAGTGAAAAAATTGAAGCATTTATAGAAGCTTTAAGATAGCTGTAATGTTATATCATTTATTTCTAGCAATAAACCACTTTGGAAGCAGGTGTTAAAAAAGAATGAATAATGAAACCACAATGCAATCTAAAGTTGGAAACATCCATAATTTCTGTAATGAGCAAAAACAAAAGACCCAAGTTATTTCAGAAAATTAAAATATATGTAAATATAATAAAGTTAAAATAGCCATATTTTCTGCAATTTACAGAAATAATTTCTTCTGGAATCCTTAACTCCTTTCTTAACTATAAAATCCAATTCAAATAACACTTGTGCCCCTCCATCATGTCTATTAGTCTATGTTTATAATACAATTCTATAAAATATTTTATTTACCTTACCCACATATTTTGATTTATTTTTCCATTAGTTATATATGAAACATTTGCCTTGCTAGTGAAATTTTTGGAGAATCAAAAGTGTTTTTTTTGTTTCTGATCTTCCATTTCAGTGTTAAAAACGTGACCTCGGCCTGTTAAAGAGGCAGAGCTCTTCTAGTCTTTTACGGACACTTCATTTGATGTTGTAGAAATATGCCAGTGATAAATAGAGAAAAAATAATTTTCAAAAACTTCAAAGAGTTTTAATAAGAGGAGCAATTCCAAAGAGAGGACAAGTGCACCTTTACAATTAGACATTGAGCTTCGTGTGGAATGTGTTAGAAAAGCCTGCAGTCGCAGACTGTAGGTGTGAGAGCAATTGGAAAATGGCTTTTGGAATTAAAATTTCAGTCTTAAGGAAAATTTAATAAGTAAATATTTTCAAATTAGAGAAGTATGGTCTATATTTATGGAAAAAAAAGTCTGCTGAATATTCAAAAAATTATGTTCCTCATCTTAAGGTTTGCATGTAAAACCAATGGTGTACTACTGAATGGGACTCATTAGGTATTTTGATAAATGCCCATGCCATTTTTTATTTTGAATTAAAACTATGAAGTATGAGTATCATTAGCCATAGCATATAAAGGATATAAAATTACAAGCAGATAGCTCAGAATATATATACCAGGATTGATGCTACTCTATGCAAGCTATTGAGTTATATAATTTGAAGAGCTTGCCTCCTAAGCAAAGCAACTGCTGTGTTCTGAAGCAATCAGAGTCCGTTGTTATTTGAAGATCTAACAGTATGGCTTTTATAGTTTGTAAACTCTGAGTTAGACTTCTAATATTGGTCTATGTTTTTAGTCTGCTTGTTAATTTTTTTCTAAATTGCTAACAATAGACTGGTGTGATGAGTAATTAAATATAAAAAATAAAAAATTAGGAGGCCTGAGAACATAAGTTGGACTCACTAAGCTGACCTTCTGCCAACCTTCTTCCCAGTCTTTCTATATAGATGCATAAGTAAGGAGGCCATAGCAGTCACCTTCTGTGGCAGATGGATATTGTTTTATGAATCCCCAAAAGAGAAAGATTATGTTTTTAAACTAATCTATTCCTGTGGGTATGATACCCTTTGATTGCATTAAATTCAGTTAAGGATCTTTTGATTGGATTACTACATAAGGTTGATTTAGGGCTTTTGATTGGACTACATCAGTGAGGTGTGAGCCAGCTTTGGTCTCCATCCTCTGACTGGGTCTGATATAAGAGAGACACAGAGAGAAACATACACAGACACAGGAAAAGGAGGCTGCCATATTTGATCCTGCCATGTGATAGAAAGGTTTTGCCCAAAGCTGAGCTGCAAAGAGAGAAGCCCCTGAGAGGCTCAAAGGGTGGAGGCCCAGGGAGAAATGACAAGCCCTATACCAGGTTTGCCTACTGCTGCAGGAAGGTGGAGACCTTTGCAGAGATCAGCGACCATCCAGCTTCCCCAAATGGCAGCTGACTTTGGTCAGAAAGCACTGCTCATGGTGCCCTGAGTTGGACTTTCCATGGCTTTGGAACTGTAAGCCTTACCCCAAATAAATCCCCTTTGTGAAAGCCAACACATTCCTGACTTTGCATCCACAGCCCTTTGGCAAACTAAAATACCCTCGTACCAATCCAAAGTTAGGATTTCTCTCTTTTTGTGGTGAATCTATGCTACCAAATAGTATGCATCTATATTTCTACCGAATTTTGAAAGATAATGAAATATTTTCCATAGTTAAAGCTGTGGGTCACTTTAGTGAGAAGACAATGTTTATACAGATGATAGATGGCACCAAAAAAGAAAAGAAAAGATAGAAATGAAGTTGAAAAATAATTAACCCATTGGTCTGGAATTGTTTTTGCAGTTAGAGAGAGGGAGAGTTTATGTATTATAGGTGACATACTGTAAGGCAAAAGGGAAAAATGTGATGTTGACAGGAGAAAATTTCGCCATTCATTCTGTGGAAAGCGAGTGTTGGGGTTATACCTAAAGGTTTGCCAATATAAGTATATGTTGCTGTAAGGGGTGTCTTTCTGCTTGCAATAATGGAATGAGAACATGATAGTTGGTGCTGTGGCAGGCATCTTGTGACCTTGAGGGGTGGCCAAGAGAACTGTCAAAATGCCTTTCCAATACACTGACATCACTGAGCCACTGAACCCCAGAATACCTACCTCTCCAGTTTCTGTGATATGAGATGATTAATGTTGCTACTGCTTTAGGAGCTATTGATTATTACATATACCAGAAATCATCCTAGGACACTCTCATGAATTAGGAAGTCTAAAAGGCCTTCAAATCATTTTATCAGAAAATCACCATTACAACTTATAAACTTTGCAATGACAGTGTTTTTTAATTTTTATAGATAAAATGGGGAGTAAAATAATCTTAAACATATGTTATATATTATTTGACAAATAATATTTACAAATAATAGCATATTTATAGATTAAAAATCTAAGATCAATTTTTAAAAACATTTTCAATATACTGATCCCGCCTATGACATTCATATTAAAGACCTCATTATAATTGACCTGGGATTATAGTGACAAGCTTCTAGTATATCCAGTTGAAGAAACAAGAAGTAAAAACACAAACCAATGTACACTGTATTACACTGATCTGTATGCCACCAGCCTGATACTGCAGCAGGGAACTGCATGATAGTACCTACTCTGATGTAACAAATTTAATAATTTTTTTTTTCAAAAATACCATGACTTTTCATACTAGAGCATTCTTCCCTTTCTTAAATGTTTGCCTGTTCAAAATTTTTTTAACTATTTGATGTATAGTTTAACACAAAAAAGTTCAAGACTATCTCATTGCTGAGAGTTTAATTACTCTGTTCAACTATCAAAGTCAAACCTAGAATAACATTTCATCCTACAGAAAAGAATTGTGTGATCACTTCATAACTATAATGACCCTAAAATATGGCAGTTTGTGGGTTATTTTATATACATGTACATATGCATACATGTGCATATATATGCATGTTTATATGTACAATTGTGTTAATATGTAATCCTTAAAAAATATGGGATCAGTCATTATCAAGTAAGTGTCAATTCTTTGTGGTATTTATGAAGTTCCAAGCTAAAAAATTCGCTCAGTTGTTTTATAAATAAATTTTAAACCAGGAGTACACAACAGCACATAACTGTAGGCAAGTCTATATAGTCCCAGTCATGCAAATCACATAGAGGGAATGCACCTCTTATTTCAAAATGTCTTATCAAGGCTCATTTTTGTTTGGATGTGCTACAAATAACAGTCCTATGCATATACATTAGACATCAATAGATAGAGTTGACAATTTAATTTTTTTTTCTACTGTATTTTATTCAGGTTCCATGATGGCTGAATTATGCTTATGGAGCTGACATGCAGTTTTCAGTTTCTTAAGCGAACATTCACAAATGCTCATCAAAACTCAATTATTCTCTTACCAGTGAACACTTTTAAAATTAAACTCAGAGATTTGACTTCATAAAAAACAAAGGTGTGTGTATATTAAATTTTTACTTCTTAGGGATTAAATGAATGTTAATAAGAATGAGGCATCTATGGTGAATTTGGACATAAATTAATTAACTTTGCTTGGGATCAAGAAATTTTCCCACAAATTCCACACAAATCTCAAATGGTGGAGGGGAGAAGATAAATCAGTATAAATCTATCACCACCTCTAGAATTCCACTCAGAGTATATTTACCAATGTTGAAGAGTCTTGTCTTACCTACACAAAGAATAATACAAACATTTAAAAGTTTAGCACATAATCTAACATTTATTCCTAGATGATTTTTTCATCACTTAGAAGGTTATCTGACTATACTCTGATTTTAACCTTGAAAACTTAGTCATAAATTATTAAAAATTTGCCAAATAATAAAATGTTAAAATATTAAAAGAAAAAACTACCCCTAATCATTTTGAAAACACTGATTTCCCAGTTTTTACAATGAATACTTATGCCATTGACCAGAATTGGAACAGCACAGGAGTATTCTAGTAGAGTCAGAGTGAGTTCTAAACCTAAAAAGGAAAAACATAAATGCTACATCTCAAAATAAAACAAATGTATGTAGCCACAGCTGTAAGGAGGCATATTTTGTTGGGGGATGAATAGGCACTGAACCAAAATGTTTTAGGCATTGAAGGATTGTATTTTTTCTCCACTGTTTTCTATTTTATCTGCCTTCATAAGCTAAAGTACATGCCCCCAAATCAGGTTTCCAGCTATTCAAATCTCTATCCTTACACAAAGCTCTGAACCCACTAATCTCTCAGCCCTCTGATAATTCAGCACTGCAATCGATAGCACACTGTCTTTTGCTTCAGGTCTTGATGGCATCCTCTGATTAACATCAGCTTTGTAGGAGAAATATATGAAAATCGTATCTTGTGCAACTGGTTCAAACTGTCACGCAACTTTGGGAAACAGAGACGTTCAAGGGAAATGTGAAATGAACTGTAGTCAATAAATGTCGATTTCAGGGTTTTTGACATTTTGTTATAAATATTTAAATAAATTAAAAGAGAATGTTATTTTGGTTCCTTCCTTCTCTAAACATGTTGGTTTTCTATTTCAGGAGAGTCTGATAAAATATATGATCATCCCTTGCCAACATTTTCAATTCCTTTTCGGTACAGCTAGCAGGGTTTATATGATAAAATTTTAATGACCATGGACCTGCATAACAATGTGAGGTCCCAGCACATATTCAATAAGCCTATGCATTTGTTAAGACTGGCACTGGGTGGTATTCTCTAAGCGGAAGCCTTCGAGGTCTGAGAAGCAGGCTTGGTGGAGATAGAAGCTGCTCTGGAGAAAGCACTATTATCATGCAGCAGTCGTCGGGATGAAATGGAGATTTATGAATCACTGCCAAGGAAACTATATTACGGGTTGTAAATTAAAGCTGGGGTTTAACACATCTCCGACACTAGACTGGAGGATCTAGTTTTTAGATCACCCCACAGATTTAGTTAAAAGCAGATTTAGAGTACCCCTCAATCCCTGATTACATCCCTTTCAACTTTCCACAAAATCCTACACTATTTTCTGGTTGCAGTTGCATAGGGAAAAAAAGAAGTCTAAAGCTACTCAGAAGAGGTTTTGGATTTTGGTTTAAGTCCTTTTCAATTCCAGGTTAAGTAGTGTTGGAACTAGGGGAAAAGAAAAAAAGCTCACTCTATCAATGTTAAATCATGAAGTTATGTTACCTGCTTGGCTGGCAGAGAAAATGGTTAATGGACTTGGCTTCTTCACTGGCATACCCTTTGCCCCTGAGCCCGAGATATTTACACTGTCTGTGCCTTTACTATAGGTATTCCGTGAACAGATATAAAAATTCAATATACTTTATCAACGCTAAAAATGTTATATCTTAAGATTTTGCTCATGACTGTGACTATCTTTGTGAACTGTTATGATCCCAAGTGACAAAGATATAAACACAAATCTGAGGGTTTTATTGTTGATCTACATGTACCATCTTACTGAAAAATTCAGGTTTATGTTGAATACACAATGCTATCTTACATTGTTTAAATCTAATACCAGGAGCGTATTAGATTTTCTAGGAGAACTATATTGTGGCTTTCACATGACAGAAATATTTTTGAAAGTTCTTCTGGCACCACGCATACTTCCTTAGACTATAGGAGGAAGAAATGGAAACTCTCAGATGGGTCATGGTTCAGGGTTTTTCCATTTTATAAATGAAAATATATTACTGCTGTGCTTCAGTATCTCGGCAAGATGAAATTAAATGGGATTTCTGCTAAATAAGACCTGGTTGAGAATATGGAGTAGTAGTTTATTTACCACCTTAAGAACTTGAATTCTTGGCCAAGGAGAAAATGTCTTTCTGAGCAATAAAGATATCAGAACATTGGCTTACAGAACAACTTTTTTGGTAATAAAAAATGGTGAAAAGATCATTACAATGGCAATGGAAAAATAATGGGATGGGGACTGGGAAGAGGACTGAAAATATTAGAAAATGGCTGTGAGATAATCCAGAAAAGAATTCATAGAAGTTTAACATTAAAAATATAAATAACAGTTCATATGGAAAAGATGAAAATAGCAGTTCGACCAGAAACAGTAATCACAAATGTCTTAAAAAAAGCTGCACAAAATTCTAGTTGGAATTAAGAACTTATTTAAAATCCAAGGAAATAGCCTTTGATATTGGCTGCCAGTATGAGAAACTGTTTGGGGATTTATATTATATAATGAATTAAATTTTAATTTAAGATGAGTGTTATTGGAGTGAAAATACTATAGCATTGATTGCATTATGAAAGGCCACATATTTCCAACTTTTTAAAAGAGATATTTTAAGGTCACTATAAAGTTGAAAGAATAAAATTAAAGTGACTATAAACTTAATTACTGTAAATAGATATAATTTAAATGAGCAGATAAATTTAGAATTTTAGGAAAATGCAATCTTCTAAAATGTTTAAAGTATAAATTTTTCTATAGAATTACTATGTAGTAATAACATTCTTATGGGTTGCTATTAAAAAATATACAAACATTACTTGGGGCGGGGGGGGGATTGCTCCTAATCAGATTTAATTAGGTTTGAACCAAACTGCATCCAGTTTCCTAATGTAATTATAAATCTAAAATTTAAATTAAACCTCTAGTAAAATAATCTAAACTTCTTTATAATATTAAAACAGTTTAAGCAACAATACTCACATATCTGTGACATACTTATAAAAACAAATATAGAGATATTAAAAACCCAGAAATATACCTTTCTATAAATAACTGCTTTTCTTAGGTGGAAAACTAAAATATAGCACATGAGGGAATGTGCTAGTGGTAAGAAATATTCAATTTTGGAGGTAAAATGTTTAGAAATTTTGGGAAAACAACAAAAATGCATCTATACAAATGAAATGAGTGAGTTTGATTAAATAATTAAATACTAAAGCTATAAAAATATTTTTTTCTTTTAGAAGGAAAGCTTCTATTCCTACAGAATTTTTTAAAAAATTTAGTACTGAATATTCACTCTGGAATAGTTCTTTCATATTATAGCTGATAATGTTGAAGAATGTGTAAAAACATAGATAGGCTTATTACATGTTAAGTGAAAATGAGAATGCATTAGTAGACCTGATGTATACATATGGGCAACTCCAAAGGACCATCTAAACATTTATTGGCATTTATTTATTTATTTTGTTTTGTTTTGCCTTCCCTAGATCTATATCCCATTCAGGGAACTGTGTCCCTAACAATCAGCCCACAAATGTCAGGTGGGGCTGCCCACACATACATCCCTCCCTGCTCCAAAGTTGGGAACATGACACAGGTCTGGCTGTTCACAGCAGTGGATCTACTAAGCACACTGACTAGTTAGGACTTGAGTGTTTGATACAAGCCATGGTAATGATATTCTATTGCAGGGTTCCTGCTGAAACAATTGGCAAAGAAGTAACTAACGCATATGTAATGTTTTCCAAGGACCAGGCCCTCATCTAGATACTTTATCTATATTAACTAAAGTAATCCTTCAAATAACATCTCTCTTAATGGACCTGAATCAAGTACGGTGTAGAGATGGCCAGGGAACACTATGTGACAACAGCCTACATAGAAATGAAGCCCAAGAGGAGGAGAGCTGTATCTAGAGATGGAAAATGAAAGACCAGGTCACAACGTCTTTAACAGAAGGTCCAGATGGGCCTTACATCACTTACTGAAAAGAAAGAAATGAAAGTTCTTTACTTTCTCTCTGCCTCTTCTAAAATTTTTTACTAATTGGACTGCTATAGCCTCACCAAAACAGGCAGCATAAAGCAGTGGCAGAAAGAAATGCTCACGGCTATGCAGTTTGGTACCTTGTTTCCAGGTCCTTGGGAGTTAGGCAAGGCCAAGTGACTAATTCAGGCCACAGGACTGTGAGCCAATTTTGGGCTGTGACTGCAAAACACTAATGCACACTTCTCCATTCTCTCTCTTTTATATTATTGCTAGTGCAGAGACCCCATGCTCATGGTGGTGCATCTTCCGGATTTTGGCATATCTGTCAGTCATATCTGACTGTCTCTGTGGAATGGAGGACCCTTCCAGCAGGTATGGGACATGTAGCATATGGGAGAAATAAAGATTTGTAGTATTTCCCACTGAGATTTTTGTTGTTGTTGTTATCACAACATAACCTAGCCTATTACACTGCTTTGCATACTGGAAGTAAGCTGTAGAACACCATCCATTTAGTTTACTCTAAGTTTGACAATCTTCCCTTAAATGAAACAGAATATGCATTCACTTAATAACACATAGCTAATATTCAACTTTGTTTTAAAATGTGATTTTAAATTGGGTTTTCCTGACTCATTATTAAATTCTTTCTTAAGACAAACCCACCTTATCGCTTATTATTGAATACATTGCAGAGCAGAAAAACAATATAAAACTGAAAAGCAATCTCAAATATCTAAGCGGAAAACAAAATGAAACAAGGAGAACAAACATAAAACTGGCCACGTGTTATCACAAGGATAATTGCAAACAGAAACAATTAACTCACTGAAATTTTTCTTTTTAACAAGTTGGGTTGATGTCATAAACAGATAGCCTTTAGTCTTTACATTAGCAATTCTCTTTCTCACTATTCATACAAAAACAAACATTTCTTGTCTACTATGTGCCAGGCACAATGAGAATACCAGAGATAAATGACAAATGGTGCTTAGCTCCAAGAGTTCGGGCTCTAGCAGGGAAACAGACAAGAAAATAACTTATTAGAATTTGCCTTGGAAAGCACTCTTATATAGGTATAGGACCACTCAATGGAAGTCCTGAGGAGAAACATGCTTTGTATGAAGTGTTAGGAGAGAAATTACTTAAAAGGTAATCCCTGATGGTCTTGAGAGATTTGAAAAAGAGTTTACGATACAAAATCAGTATAAATTAGAGGAAGACCATGGATGGAGGTGAATTTGAAAATCCATGAATGGGTGAGAAAACAAGTCGTATTTAGGGAATTTAAAGAAATTCCATATAATTGGAACATAACTTCATAGATAAATAAGCCAGGGAATGTACACAAAGAAATGAAAAAATGTCTTAAATGTCATACAAAAAGTTTTGGGACTTTATCCTCAAGGAATAGAAAATTGGTCATAAATTTTTATTTTAGAAAGCTATCCCTGGGAGCAATTTGGAAACTGGATTATTGGAGGAAAGAGTTAAAAGCCTGAGAGACTGGTTGGCAGTAACTGCAGCAATCTATATAAAGAATGTTGAAGGTTTGAAGCAAGACAGTTGAAGCACATATAGAAGGATTCTATGAATTTAAAGGATATATAGAAGTTAGAATCAATAAGACTTAGTTTTTGGTTCATTGAGGAAAGTGAGTGGGAAGCAGAGGGAAAAATCTAAGGTTTCTGATTCTGTGATGAAGTGAATTGTTATGTCAAATACAGAAATACACGAGAAATAAAACATCTGAAGTAATGTGGTAAAATTATACGGGCGATAGGACACTGAGGTGAAAATGCACAGTAGCTAGAAGTATGGCTTCAAATATTAGGAAACCATCTAGGCTGGGTTAATAAGAAGGAAGAGATAGTTTAACATGCACAAAAAATATTGGCTCACTTGACAGAAATCCAAAATTAGAGTAGGTGTCAGGGTTGGTTGATCTAGTGGTTTAAAACTACCTTCAATGACCAGTTTCTTTATATTTCTGTGCTGTCTAGTTCTTTCATCATAAATCTGGTTCCCCTACGGTCTTAAGATGGCTTCTAGTATAACAGTCATATGTATATATAACCTTGTTTATGATCTGTAGAAAAGTAGTACTGGCTTTCTATATTCTGTTTTAAATGCATAGAAACTTTTGAGTAGGCCCTACAAACCTCTCATCTCATTAGCTCAAAACTCCTAAATTCAAGTCATTTTTAATCCAGAGCTAGAAGAATGAAATTAGCAAGATTGGCTCATTTTAACAAAATTCCTGTGGTGGCAGGGGTTGGAACTAAGAAAGATATCCAAACACAATCAGGATTCTACTGGGAATAAGTAGTAGGATCACAAATATTAGGCAGGCAACCAAAAATGTTGACATGGCTGTGGAGAGAAACTGGGCTCATTTGTGGAACTTCTTTGCTCTGCTATGCTCAGTGGGAAACAAAAAAGTAGAAAAGGGTAAGAATATTTCAAAAAGAAAGGCTTAAAATATTCTTTGTTTCAGAAAACAGTAAGAAACAACATTCTCTTACTAGTGTGGCTAGAAAAAAAAGAGATCAAAATTCACATCACATTTCACATGACTATCCAAATGCTACCCCAAACGTTAATTCCACATGGAATTCTTAGTGCTTCTCTAAAGTATTCATTGTTTCCTACACGTATGAAGAAGTGTGTTTGTGCACAATATATGCACACACACGTACAGAGTACAATAACTCACTCATTTCTTAAGCCTCAAGAGAATCGTGCCCTAAGCTTGCTCCAGGCCATCCCTTTTAAAACAAGTCTAATTCTTTCAATGGAGTTTCGTAAATGGAATGGCAGATGTTAAAGTATATCCTGGGATCTTCCAAAGGCTGCTGACTTTAGCTGTCTTTACACTACAGTTTCAGAGATAGGAAAACGCTGTGACTGAATCTTACACAACATTAATAATTCAAGAAAACGAGCAGATTCCTGGAGGTGGAGAGGGAGTCCCTTAAGGGCACAGATGTCAGTTCCTATCAGGGCTTTAGAGAAGGGGAGATACTACTCAGAATGAAATGGGAGGGAGGGAGTAGAGAAGAAGAAACCTAGGGGCATGGCCTCTCATATCTTTAGCAAAATTACTAAAGAAATGAAAGGCTTGTTGTGGATGGATTATTTTATGGAAAAATGAAGTTGAATCTGATAGCCTCTATGAATGTACATAAAGGGCAGAAATATAACGACAAATTGTGGGGAGAGATTGAGGCATTCACAACATAAAGAGAATTAGGGAGTGAGGGCAAGTTTACTCAGATCTCTGGGCAAAATAGAACAACAGCCCATTCTTCAGCATTCTATCATTTCATTGTATGATAAACAACTTTAACTCCGAACTAACCTGATAAATGACCTTGGCCTAGTATTTGAGGTGTCCTACAGCATGACTCAAGCGTTCCTTTCCTATTTTAGTCTCCACCACTCCTTATATAAAAGCTACATGCAGGCCAAAGGAGAGAATGTATAGTGCGATTTCCTTTCAAGCTCTGTTCTTTTCTCCCCATAGTCTGTGTTACTTTTATTACTTGTCTCTTTCCTTTTTAATGTGTTTGGCTAACTCTAACGGGTCCCTCAGTGGCACTCAACAACTTTGTCTCTCTTTCCACCTCCACATCTCTGCCTTACATCACTTCCTTTCTTGTTTGATAATGCAGTGGAATTGACCTGCAAGAAAATGAACAGAAAAGTCTATGCTGTAACTAAAAAAATATATATTTCAAATGACCTCAAAGGCCACTGAAATCTGGATTTTTATACATGTTCTTTTGCCATGGAATTGGAAAATCCATTATAGTTTAGCATCAATGATTATATGTTTTCAACGTCCATATCATGCCTACTATCAAAGTTTAATTGAATATGATCAGATGTTTTGGTGTTACTTTTTTAAAAAGGAATAAATCCTTAGCCTTGTTTTGGTTGTCCAGAATATCCTGGAAGGAAACTTTTATCAAACCTTGGTAAAATTTGTTCCTTGATTATTATTTTGTCCCTTGGTTATATTTGCTGGTTTTGTTCAGTTTTTGTTTTTGTGTTCCATTTCTATTTCTCTGTTCTTTATTCTCCTTTTCTCCTAAATGGTACTGCATTTATTTAATGTTTAGAGAGAGAAAATAGAAGAATTTTTAACTGAGGATGCCTCATCCCAACATCTCCAAATATAAACTTAAAACACTTCAGGCATAATTTATAAAAATGGGAGATATTCATCCCACAGATTATAATTCCATTTTGGGCAAGTGGCTTATACTATTATTCATGCTATTATATGTTAAGAACAAAATCCCCTGAGAATGTAATTTATTATAAAATAATGTAATCCCTTAGTTCCGTGGGTTCACGAGGAGTAATAAAATATGTTGCCAAGATTATACTCTAGCAATTAGCCCTCAGTGTGGGCTGCTAATGGATTTTCACTCAGCTTTAGGAGATAGACCCTAAGACTATTTTAGACATTAACTCTTAAAAGGTGTTTCATTTAGATGAAAAGATAGGAACAGATAAACAAATCCTGGTGTTCTATTTGACAAAAGTGACAAAGCTTAGTAACGTATTGATAGTTTTATACCAAAAACAAATGCAAAAACTGAAAAAAGGCATAGCTTTCAAAAAAGAACTAAATTCAATTTAGACATTTACAAAGATAAAAGTAAAGATATTTTGGCAAACACTGTGGCTTCACTATACATTTTCAGTGTCTTATGGAACTGAGGATATATGATGGTTTCACTTATTTCATCACAAAGAACAACTTATTGAAGGAATGTACTTGGTTCATTGGGTTTGAGGAATCATTTGTGCTATAAACATAAAATTAAAATAACAATGAACCATGATAACAGGAAATATATACTAGAATACTATACCATAACATATTATAACAATAGAGAAAACACTGAGGAAATCCCCATTACACTCATGAGGATAAAAGATGTTCTTTCTCTCATTTGACAGAATATAAATTCAAACAACTGAGAAATGAGGGATACAAAGGCTCAGTTCTGCCTCACAAACCTTACTAATAAGCACCTAATACGTCAAATAGGACAAAGTTGTTGTCACATAGGAGAGTTAGACTAAGAAGATTATTTCAACAAAATCTATTAAATATTCTAATAGGACACTTCAAATGGCATAATGCAAGTAAAGGATTTATCTCCTGCCTAAATAGTAAGCCCTCAAAGCATGTGGGCTATAATATATGTGTATAACATACAAGGAGCTGACAGGCAGTAGAGGAAAGACACAGCCAAGCGATAAAACCAGCTCAAATCCAGGTTTCTCAACTCCTATTCTAATGCCTTTTCCAAAGGCCCTGGTGCTCACAGGCTCCACTGGGATGAAATCTTCAAGTTGCACAGTAAACAGCACCTGCTGAAGCATATTTGCCATGCTCTTCCCTCTTCCAACCCTACCCAAGTAAAAAAAAAAAAATTCTAAATCCTCAAGCTATTTACTTCCAATTATAGCTCTACCCAAAATGACATCTGGAATAGAAAAGAGCGGCATTTTCTTTTTTATTTCATATATATATATAAAAAAATCACACAACACTTTAAAGGTTAAGTTATGCAGACTATATAGTTACATACAAAGGACTCACCCTCTTTCTGCTCATTGGAAATAGACATCCAGAAGATCTTTATGAGTGTTCTATTTCTTTCCCACCCCTGCTGCCTATTAATTTGGGTGCACAATTTTACCATGAGACATTCTTGATAGAGCTGTGATTCAGGAACAGTTATAACGTCCGTTAATAAAATTAAACATGTTAGTGAAAATGTACAGTACCATTCCAAGTAAAACAAGTTCTAACAGCATATCACCAAGCTCTTTCATCCTAATGCAGGCCTACAAACACCTAAATCCAACTCTCTTGATTTTAAAATGATCATGCATAGTGAGGTAGACATGCTAATGCCAACTTGGGAGATTGATTTAGAGACCTACATGAATTAATACTTTAAGATTTTTCATCTAAACGCCCAGTAGAACACATTACCAGCTTCTCTACCAACAAAAATGCAGTGCAAGCTGGGAACAACATTTCTTTGAAAAATCAATTCAGAAGTATTAATTACTTGAGAAATGGCTATCTCCAATACTGTTTCTTTTCAGTAAAAGAAAATTAACTTCCAGGCAACTTCTGATACTACCTGTGTTGCCAACACCCTTATCCCTCACAATTAACCTCAAAAACTTAGATTCCAAAAGATGATTAATGGAACTGATTGATCCCTACAAGAGATCTTGATGAGTAATCCATTTCAAATAGGATCTAAACATTTGCTCATCTTAGAGCCCAATGTGAGAGCTCCACACTCATATCCCAGGTGCTGAAAATGGTATGGAAACCCAGGTTTAATAGCTTCACTGGGTGTAGTTCCCCCCCCCACCCCCATCCATAAATCCATCGCACTCCCAAGTGGTTTGCAAACACTGCATTTCTCTATGAAGGAACAGTAAATTTTATATATGTGCCACCGGGGCTGTGAAGACAAGCCCTTGCCCATCTGCTCAGGGCCTAAAATGACACTGTCAGGAACAAAGAAGAATCAGCTAGTGCTTCTGAAGGCATAGCACGCTGCCTGTCCCTTCTGGTTGTTTTTCATGTGGTTGTGCAGTGACTCAGGGCATTGACGCCCACACAGATGTATATTCTCAGCCTCAGAGGAAGGAGGCCAAAAGAAAGCAATCAGACTGCATGGGAAAAGAAGAGACAAGAGTAAATAGGTGTGTGTGAGGGGGGTGTTGTAAAACCAATGTGATGTGCTGAGTGGCATTTCTCTGGGCTTGAAATTCTGAAGCTATATGGCTTTCATTAAAAGTTCAGTAAAGCCTATATTTTTGCACTAGATCGTGTGAAGTGTATAGCTAGCATCTCTGCCTTACAAATATTCCCTGCTCAGTGGCTCACAACTGTTTTTTTTTTGCACCCAGTAGGTACTTATATCATGGCTATAAAATTGAATCTGCTGCTGGGATAGTTCTGTTATACTGACAGGCAAACGTGGGGGCCCATTACAGCTTGAATTAAAAGCAAAACCTCTGAAAGATATTGCAATACTGCAATACCTACAGGGTTAGCAGTAGTGACATGTGCTTAAAACCTTAGGAGACAAAAAAATTTAGTCACCCTTGAAAAGGAAATTACTTTTCAGATGTGAATCCACTGTACTCAGTAAAAAAGTCTAAGTCATCAGCTCTCTTTAACTTTGTCTTTCTTGATCAGTACTTCTTGTTTTAATGGAAAACAGCTTTCTTTAATACTATGTTCTCTGTGTTTATTAAGGCATGAGCATAAATGAAAAAACAAAAAACTTGAATAATATAGAACTTTTTATTCGATGAGCCCAGAGCATTGCATTAAAAAGAATCATGAGCATATCATTTACACAGTCTCAATTAAGTGTCTATAGGGATGCATTAGGGGATGATGTTGCTAACAATAGGGATGTGTAAATTGTGGAAAATTAACAAATTATCTACTATACTATGTTTCCTACTAGGGCATCTATAACAACAATTATAAAATATATTCTAAGCCTCATGGAAGAGCAATCAGATTCTTCTTCCCAACAGCGAGCAATGTTTTCTCATGGGGCAGATTATTACAGTTCTCTACTCACTGTTGGTAGATCATAAGCCCAGGAGGCATAGGTATATATACTGAGACCTTATTAACACCTTTTGTAGGAATCTCTGCCTGCAAAGGACTAGAAAGAAGCCACGTGCTTTTACACAGGGCACCAAGGATTTACTGGTAGCTTGCCTAGCATCCAATCTTTTCTTCAGGGTTAACTTTTCAAACAAAGGAGATATTTGCCATGCCTAAGAAATAATTGCCAATTTGGGAAACTCTTGAACATTAGCAACTTAAGACATTTCAGGAGTCTGTAGGAAATTATATATTCAGGAAAACACAAAGTGTATAAACATAAATACATTTTTTCTACCTTATTCTCAAGAACTGTGTTCAGCCAAATAAACTGTGCAGATAGACATAGACAGCAAGACAAGATATCCAACAGTTAGTGTTTGTTCTGCTTCTCGACTTCAGAGAACAATGAATTTAGAATGAACAATAGCAAATGCAGAGGGAACCACATAGAATGAAAACGTTATCTAGTTGACCTTAAATGTTTGTTACAAGATTTCCTGCAGGTTCTTCTGAATCCCAGGCTAATACTGTGTGGGGTTCACAGTATGGCACAAAATAATGAAATACATGGGTTTTAAAAATGAAAACACTATTTTCTTCATGCAAGCTTTGCTCTTTGCAGGTGGATTTCCCATCCTAATTTCTGTAGTTGCAAGAGATACTCATCACCTGATAGCATTTATCCATTGCTCTTTGTAATCTAAACTGTTTGAACTCAACACGTGCCCCTGAAGTGGAGGGAAATGACAGCCCAAGACTTACCACAATGAAAATCAGTGATCCCACCCACCGAATCTTTACCATATTGGTATTTTTAGTTTATATTTGCAAATTTTCCACTCTTCTAAAAATGACCCTCTTTTAATATGCTCTCCATTGGTCATTTATAAGAAGCACTAATAAATTATGTTCTTGGAAAGCTCGTGAAAATTAAACCTAAGCAAGAATAAAAAAGAGAACAGAACCCAGTTTATAGTAAAGTTATCACAAGCTTACTCATCTATAAGTGGTAGGCAGCTACACACTGTTATTGTACAAAGCACTTCTAAAACATGCTGTCATTTGGCTCAAACTTAATGGAAGCAAAGGATGGGTACGTTAATGATTGGAACAGTGGCTCCGTCTAGCATAAGATACAAAACTAATGAAACTGGCAAGTTGTCTTCTTTAAGCCAGCAAATTCTCTGCTCTAAAAATCATGTCTGCCTGACAAGCACGAGGGTATGTCTCACAGCAGATCCTGGAGCATTTATATTCTCTCAGATTTCCATATTTCATATTGCTTCCTTTTTCCCTAGACACAAAACAACAGTATTGATTCAATATCACCCTGCTGTCTATTTTAATTGAAATCTTCAGCATATACAAACATGTCAAGAGTTAGTAATAAAAAATACAACTAAAAGCTCAACAAGCAATAGCTATAGCTCTTTGGGGGATTAG
Organism: Chaetophractus vellerosus; assembly: GCA_004027955.1. Taxonomy (NCBI): domain Eukaryota; kingdom Metazoa; phylum Chordata; class Mammalia; order Cingulata; family Chlamyphoridae; genus Chaetophractus; species Chaetophractus vellerosus. The sequence continues at coordinate 2,045 of PVKH010000738.1, read as the reverse complement.
AAAACTTATTCCTTCACTTGTTTTTGAATTGTATTAATGGCCACAAATGAAGATGCAGCAACATGAGGAATTAGACTCTGCTCAGAGCACAGATAAAGAAACAGTGTTTTGAAGTTCCTTAAGTCTAACCTGTTCTAAGTATTTACCCACTAGACTGACTATGATAATGAAAATACCTACAACTACAGTCTCTGGGCCAACCCATTTTTATCTCTGGAAAATGTAAAATGGAAACAAATTAATAAATGGAAGGAAAACATTAGGATAGTTTTAAATTAGTACTGATTTACTACTAACTCTCCTTGTGCCTGCAATATCTTAAGAAATGGGTCCTCATAACATGGATTAAGGAATAGGGGTTCCCACACTAAGGTTAAAAAGGTAAAAGTGAATCCATTAGCAACACATGAAGGGCTGATAAGAAAAGACTTAAAGAAAGCTAGCCAAAATGTTTTACAACTTTGGCAGGTCGAACCCATACTGCCTTTCACTTTTTCTCCCTTTCCCCTTATATAGGTTAAGCTATCATATCTACCTAACATCTCTGGCAGATAGTAGGATAAACAGATTATACAACTAAACTAATTGGAAGGGGGAGCAATTTTTAGGTTAAAAAGTATTCAGATTTTAATAACTGACATTCATGTTGTGTTTTAAGTATTCCAGGCTCTGTCAGATATGATACTAAAACTTAACGGCACTTTTCTAAGTTGGGAGGGTTTTGATTACTTGTTCAATCATTTTATGAGTTTGTTTGGGATCTATTTCTTCTTGAGTCAATATAGGTCATTTGTGTGTTTCTAAGAATTTGTCCATTGCATCTAGGTTATCTAATTTATTGGAAAACATTTCATAGTAGCCTTTTCTAATTCTTTTTATTTCATCAGGGTTGGTAGTAATGTCTCCCTAGACATCTCTCCAAAGAAGGTATACAAAATGGCCATTAAGCACATGAAAACATGATGAACATCAGTAGCCATCAAGGAAATGCAAATCAGAACCGCAACAAGGTATCATTTCACACCAATTAGAAAGGCTGGTATTTAAAAAACCCAGAAAACTACATGTGTTGGGCAGGATGTGGGGAAATAGGAACACTCACTCATTGCTGGTGGCAATGTAAAATGGTGTAGTCATCGTGGAATATAGTTTGTTGGTTCCTCAGAAAGCTAGGTATAGAACTACCACATGACCCAGAAATCCCACTATTAGGATATACCCAAAAGAACTGAAAGCAGATGCTCGAACAGATGCTTGTACATTGATATTCACCGCAGCATTATTCACAATTGCCAAAAGATAGAAGCAACCCAAGTGTCCATCAACTGAAGAATGTATAATTAAAATGTGATATACACAAACAATGGAATATTATTCAACTGTTAAAAAGAATGAAGTCCTGATACATGTGACAACATAGATGAACCTTGAAGTCATTATGTTGAGTGAAATAAGCCAGACAGAAAAGGACAAATATTGTATGATCTCACTGATTTGAAATTATTAGAACAATATTAGCACAACATTGTGAATGTAATTAGCAGCACTGATATATGTATCAGAAAGTGATTAAAATGGGAAATGTTAGATTGTATATATGATAATAGAATAATTTTTAAAATTCCACTAACTACATTACTCAAACAGTGAACCCTAGACTATGGACTATAGTTAGTAGGACAATTATAAAAATGTGCTCTTATTGACTCTAACAAATGTTCCATACCAAGGCACAGGGTTAACAATAGGGAGGTATATGGTAATCCTGTATATTATGCATGATTGTTCTGTAAACCAACAGTATCTCAAATTAAAAAAAAAACTTACTACAGCCATGTAAGACTTATTTACAGTTTACAATATATAGATGGGAAAATAAAGCTCAGAGAAGTTAAGTGGCATATACAAAGTCACACAGCAGTGATATATTGAGAACTAAACTCTTATTTCTGACTCCAAATTCAATTTCTGATATAGTTATTTATTGCTGTCATATGCTGGGATATATCAGTGGGTGATAAAGAGATAGTCCTTGACTTCATGGA
>PVKH010000737.1:24037-34943 GCA_004027955.1 Chaetophractus vellerosus | reverse complement strand
AACATGTTTAAATTCATTCAGCTTTTTGTTCTGGTCTCTTGCTGTCATCCTCTCCTGTTTTCCCACTAAGCTAAAGTTTATATGACAGTTCCTGTGTTTTGTGACACTCTAGGAAGTAGCCAAAACACAAGTTCATGCACCTTGGGCCTAAATATGACCCAAAGAAAGCATTGTAAGAAAGCAAAATGTAGAACTAGGAAAAAGAAGGCAAACCTAAGAAAGCAGTAGATAAATATAAAATGGAGAGATTGAAGGAGGAGTGAGAAGTAAGAGATGGAGAAAATTGGGAAGAAAGTTTAAGCGAAAGGCTGTGTTTAATAGCCCTGTGTTCATAGAATCATCTAAATCAGTTCTTAACCAAGGTTCATGAGCTTGAATTGAAATGAAAAAAAAAAAAACATTATTCTTGTGGGGACATATTGGTGCAAGTATGATATATTTATTAAATAATACACATTATAGTGTGGACTTAGTAAGGGTTCCGTGGTTTTCACCTGACTGGCAAAGGGATCTGTGGAACAAAAAAGGTTAAGAACCCCTGATCTAAATGATTTATCTCTATTTCTACATGATCTTTTATTATAAATGAAAAAGTATTTTATGAAGGTATATGCATACTTCAATGACTATAACTATTTTAAATATATGTATAGCAAACAGACTGGAAAGAAATAAACCAAAATGGTAAATATGGTTTTATAAGAATAGTGGTAGGATAAGTATTATTTTTCTTTGTTCAATAATTTATAAGTATGTTCCTTAAATAATTTTTAAATTATTTAAATTTTTTCTTTATAGATGAACCAAAATATATAATATCTTGGGGTTTGGGGGGGGGAGGAGATTATCTACACAGTGGTTTTCTTACCTGGTAACACATTATAGTTAGATTCTCCTCCAGGAAAACTTAAAAAGGATTCAAAGCTTTCCTCTGTGCTATAATCAAAGTTAACAGGAAATTTTGCTGCTAATGCAGCAGTAGTTGTTGGCTGAATTCCAAGCTGTCTCTTTGCCTTATGGTTGGATAAGGAACTTTTCCTCAGTCTTCTGTAATTTATCTTTCTCCTTTGTTTTCTAGGAGCTTCTTCATTTTGTCCAAAATCAATATGAAAAGTTAAAAGCAGAAGAAAATAATACAAAACTGCAAACTTCATGTTTGACTTTTCACCAATTTCTAAAATAAGGATGAAACAAAAAATTGGAGTTAGTGGTGACTAAATTTTTACCTCTAAAAATTGACTCATAATTGTTTGCATGCATCAGTAGGCAAGTCTGAGAAATAACACATATATAATATATGGGCTATATGTTAAAGTTATACTTGCCAAATCAGAATTTGGAATTCTTGTATCAGAATCAAAGAACTTTTAATATATTTTAGGCTTTGCAGAACATATATTCTATGTCACAACTATTCAACTCTGCCATTGTAGCACAAAAGCAGCCACAGGCAATATGTAAACCAATTAATTAAAACCATTTACAAAACAGGCAGCAAGTTGGCTTTGGCCCAAGAACCATCATTTGCCTACTCCTCTCTGGACCCAACTGTATTGTAGATTTTCGTAGTTCACTCAGGAGATTACTCTCCATCTGTCTACCAAGTTGTTCTGTGACTGATATCATCAACCACTCATTTTCTCAGCTCTCCTATTTTGTTCTTTTATTCTCTAATTTTATGTTGTTGGGAGTGAGGTGAGAGTTGGCATGATTGTACCATATAAAAATAACAGTAAACTAGCATCACTTATAAAGAGGCAAGAGGCATGAAGAATAACTCTTAAGTGATCTCAAAGGCAGCACAGAGCCATGCACATAATAAAGCTGAAAAAAGAATTTGAGAAATGAATCTTTAGGTACTCTTAGTGAGAGGTCCCCAGGAACCGAACCCAGGGCCTCCCATGTGGTACCCCAGCGCGCTCTTATCCACTGAGCTATCTAGCCGGGCCCCCCATTATTTTTTAATGAATATTTTTACTTGAATTTATTTTTCTATGTAGTATAATATGTCAATTTAATCGAGTTTATTAATATACTTTGAGACTACATTGCAGATATATACAAATTTAGAATTTTTATCTTTCTGGTGTTTTTATTATTAGAAAGTGATGTTCTGTGTCTCTAATAGTCATTTTTGCCATAAAGTCCACTTTGTCTAATACTAATATACTTGCTTTATTTTGATTAATGTCTTCATAATATATTTTTTTGCAATATTTTACTTTCAAGCTTTCTATAATCTTACATTTTTATATCCTTTATAGTACTAGCATATATAGAATTTTTTTTTAAATGCAGGCTGACAATCTTTGTCTTTTAATAGGAACATTTAATCCCATTTATATTTAAAGTGAAAATTGATATATTTGGATTTAGATCTGTTTCTTACTCCTTGCTCTCTGTCCAACCTGTCCTGTGTTCCTTTTCTATTCTTTCTTGCTTCCTTTTTAATTGATTGCTTAATTTTTATTATTCCACTAGTAATTACACACAATTTGCTCTTATGTTAGAGATTACCACATGCATCTTTGACTTATCAAAGTCTAAAATAAATTAGTAACTTTACCTCTTCCTGGACATTGAAAGAACCAACATTAACATCAGTTACCCTATTCTATCATATATGCTGTTGTAATGTACTTTAATTCTATATAGATATTATACCTTCAAGAGATTATCATTGTTTCATACTCAAAATTCATTTAGAGCAGGCTTTCTCACCTCAGAACTCTTAACATTTTGGGCCAGATAACTGTTTGTTGTTGGGGCTGTCCTGTGTATTATAGGATACTTAACAGCATCCCTGGCGCTCTACCCACTAGATGCTACTACCACTTTCCCCCCAGTTGTGCCAATCAAAAATGTCTCCAGACATTGCCAAATGTCCTCTGGGGGAGAGGTCACCACACCCCACCCTACTCCAGTTAAAAGCCACTGATTTAGGTTTACCCAAACATTTACCCTTTTTTGTTTATCCTCATTCCTTTCTGTATCTTCAGTCTTCTATATAGATCATATTCTTGCTGATTGACGAACACCTTTTAGTAATTTTCTTTAGTACAATTTTATTGATGACTAATTCTCTGTTTTTGTTTGTCTGAAAATGTTTATTTTCACCTTTGTTCTAAAAGGATTATTTGTTAGATATAGAATTCTAGGTTGGCTTGTGTTTTTTTTCAACATTATTTTTTTGTTACCTATCCCTCCCCTTTCTGCTTGCTCTTGCTGTGTGTTCATTTTTTGTGTTCTTCTATGTCTGCTTTGTCTCCCCCCACTGCGGCGACGCGCCAAGTCAGCTCACTGCGCTGGCGGCTTGCCCCGCTTGTGGGCGGCTCTGCTTCCGTTCCCGGGTGGCTTTTGCTCCATTCACGAGCGGCTTTGCTCTGTTCGCAGGCGGCTCACCCTGCCCAGAGCGGCTTTGCCCTGCCCATGGCGGCTTTTTGCCCTGCCCATGGCGGCTCTGCCCCGCCCACGACGGCTTTGCCTTCTCAGGCGGTCTACCCACTCAGAGAGGTCCCCAGGAACCGAACCCGGAGCCTTCCATGTGGTGTACCGGTGCCCTATCCACTGGGCTACAGCCGGCCCCTCAGCATTTTTAGAATAGTTTCCCAATGTCTTCTCTTTTATTTCTTGTTTCCCCTTTACCAGTAACTTTTTTTTTTTTCCTGGCTGTGCTTAAGATACTGTCTTTGTCTTTGGTTCTCAACTGCTTTACTCTGATGTACCTAAGTATGGTTGGATTAGTCAGAGTTCTCTAGGGAAACAGAACTGACAGGAGATATCTGTAAATATTATGAGATTTTTAAAAATTGTCTCACATAATCATGGGGATGCACAAGTCCAAATTCCATATGGCAGGCTGCAAACCAGGGACTAAATGAAGGTCCTTGATGAGTTCCCAGGAGACACTCGCTGTCTGAGGTAGAGATGGGAATTCTCTTCTCTGAATGCTGAAATCACTTCTGCTTTTAAGGCCTTCAGCTATTGGATGAGATGTCCCTCATTGCTGATGGCAATCTCCTTAATTGATTGTAGATGTAACCAGCCATCTATGCAATCAACTCACGGATGATTAAAATCCATGAAATGCCCTTGTATTACAATTAGTTCAGTGCTTGCTTGAGCAAAAAACTTGGCACCATTACCTGGCCGAGTTGACAGATTAGTCTAACCATCACAGTCCATACTTTGTCAACCTGGAAGCTATACACATCCTCTTAAACCATACTTAGTCTCTAAATAAAAACAATAACATATATATATTTCTGCCTAACAATATTCAACTAACCTATGTATAACCAGAAATACACTAAATCCCTCCAGAATAGGTTCAAGTCCTTGGGTAATATTCACTCTTAAACTTGACATCCTTAAATGCTACAACATAAAACTAATACAACTTATGTCATATAATAAGGGGAGAGGTTAGGGAAGAAAACAAAGATGCACATTTTATGTACATATACAAACATACTCATAACAAAATAAGGAATAAATATTCATGACCATTACAGTCCTTGTTTCTGTAACTGGTCACATGGTCAAAGTTTGTATTTAACACTACCTTCTTCTACTATGCATTCTATGTTCCCTTTACCCTCAGCAAGGACCTCAGCTGCTCGTGGTTCTTTGCCTGGTGGAATGTCTTATATACCACATTCGGTAAGAAGCATTGCATGCAGGAAAGGCAAACCCATAACTGGAGTATGTGTCTGTTCCAGTTAGAACAAACTGCTGCCCCTTCCATGATGGAAGTGGTCCAATGTATTCAACCTGCCACCAGTTAGTAGGGTGATCACCTTGGGGAATGGTGCCATATTGGGGACTGAGTGTAGGTTTCTGCTCCTGGCAAATTGGGCACTCAGCAGTGGCTGTAGCCACTTGCGATGAGAAGTCAATGTTGCTGAGCTCATGCATAACCTCCATCCCTACCTCCATGTCCACTTTGTTCTTGAGCCCATTGTGCAATGACAGCAGTGGCTGGGTTGAGAGAGGCCAAGTGCTTAGCCTCAGAGCAGTTCATCTTAACCACTTGATTATTAAAATATTCTTTGGCTGAAGTCACCTCTGCTAAGCATTCATGTGTTATCCAAATATTTTCATGGTTTTTGCCCACTCAGAAAGAACTATCCACATACCTCTTCCCCAGACTTCTTTGTCACTAATTTCCCAATCATATTCCTTCCAAGTCCCTGATCATCCAGCTAAACTATTGTCAACAGCACATGAATCAAGGTACAAATGCACCTCCAGCCATTACTCCTTCCAAGCGAAATGAACAACCAGGTGCACTGCTCAAAGTTCTGCCCACTGGGAGGATTTGCCCTCAACACTGTCCTTTAAGGATGTCCCAGAAAGGGGCTGCAGTACTGCATTTGTCCACTTTCGGGTGGTACCTGCATATTGTGCAGAACCATCTGTAAACCAGGCCCTAGTTTTCTCTTCCTCAGTCAACTGATTGTAAGGAACACACCAAGAGGCCATAGCTGTGGGCTCAGAAAGAGACGGTAATGTGCCAGGAGTGTTGACAATGGACATTTGGGCCACCTCTTCTTGTAACTTGTGCCTTCAGGATCCACTTGAGCCCCATCTTGTATATACCGCTTTCACTTTATGATGGAGTGCTGTGCATGCCCAACTTTATAATTGGTGGGTCAGACAATACCCAGCTCTTGATAAGCAACTTAGGTCTCATGGTAACTTGGTGGCCTATGGCTAACCATTCAGTCTCTACTAAGGCCCAGTAGCAGTCCAAAAGCTGTTTCTCAAAAAGGAGAGTAGCTATCCACAGAGGATGGCAGGGATTTGTTCCAGAATCCTAAGGGTCTGCATTGTGATTCTCCTATAGAGGCCTGCCAAAGGCTCCAGACAGCATCTCTATTTGCCTCTGACATTTCCAGCACCATTGGATCTGCTGGGTCATATGGCCCAAGTGTAGTGCATTTTGCACAGCAGCCTGGACCTGTCACAGAGCCTCCTCTTGTTCTGGTCCCCACACAAAACTAGCAGCTTTTCTGGTCACTTGGTAAATGGGCTGGAGTAGCACACCCAAATGAGGAATATGTTGTCTCTAAAATCTGAAGAGACCAACTAAGCATTGTGCCTCTTTTTTTTTTTTTTAAGAAACAATATACATTTTTTGTTGTTGTTGTTACATATCCCCTCCCCTTTCTGCTTGCTCTTGCTGTGTGTCCATTCTTCTGTGTTTTTCTATGTCTGCTTCTTGTCTCCCCCCGTCTTTTGCGGTGACACGCCGAGTCGACCCTCCCCACAGGAAGCTCGCTCCGCTCGTGGGTGGCTCCATTCCGTTTCACGGGCAGTTCCACTCCATGTTTTGTGGGCAGCAGAGCTCCATGTTTTGCGGGCTGCTCGGCTTCTGTGATTCGCTGGCAGCAGCTCCGTGTTTCACGGGAAACTTTGCCATGCCCGTGGTGGCTCTGCCCTGTCCGTGGCAGCTTTTTGCCTTGCCCACGGTGGCTTTGCCCCACCCATGGCAGCTTGCCTTTCTCAGGCCATCTGCCCACTCGGTGAGGTCCCCAGGAACCGAACCCGGGGCCTCCCATGTGGTATACCGGCGCCTTTATCCACTGGGCTATCCAGCCGGCCCCCTGTGCCTCTTTCTTGATTGTAGGAGGGGCCTGATGCAACAGTTTATCCTTCATTTTAGAAAGGCTAGCTTGACATGCCCCAAACCTCTGGACATCTAGAAATTTCTTTAATTTTGTTGGCTTTAGCTCCCATCCTCTCTCACACAAATGCTTTACCAATAAGTCTAGAGTAATTGCTACTTCTTGCTCTCTAAGTCCAATCAGCATCATCGATAAATGAACGAGTATGATGTCTTGTGGGAGGGGGAGACGATCAAGGTCCCTGCAGACAATATTATGACATCAGGCTGGAGAGTTGATATACCCCTGCAGCAAGACAGTGAAGGTATATTGCTGGCTTGCCAGCTGAAAGCAAACTGTTTCTGGTGGTCCTTACTAATGGCAATTGAGAAAAAAGCATTTGCCAGATCAATAGCTGCATACCAGGTACCAGCGGATGTGCTGATTTGCTCAAGCGATGATACCCCATCTAGGACAGCAGCTGCATTTGGAGTCACCACCTGGTTAAGTTTACAGTAATCTAATATCGACTTCCAAGAACCATCTGTTTTCTGCACAGGCCAAATAGAAGAGATGAATGGGAATGTGGTGGGAATCACCACCCCTACATTCTTCAAATCCTTGAAAATCCTTGATGGTGGCAGTGATTCTTACAATCCCTCCAGGAATCCAGTATCATATGTGTTTGTTTGTTTGTTTTTTAAGGAGATACCAGGGATTGAACCTAGGATCTTGTACATGGAAAGCAGGCACTCACCCACTGAGCTACATCTGCTCCCTAATAGGAATTTGTTTTTTCATTTGTTTATTTGTTTTTGTTTTTCTTTTAGGAGGTACTGGAGATCAAATCTGGGACCTCATATATGGGAAACAGGTAGTCCACCATTGAACTACATCTGTTCCTCCCAGTATTGCTTTTGATTTACTATTTTGCTAGGTAGGGGCAGTTCTACTGGCTTCCACATGGCCCTTCCTATCATAACAGTCCTCACTCCACAAGTCAAAGATCCAATGTGGGGATTCTGCCAGTTACTGAGTATGTCTGTTCCATTTAGCATTCTGGAACTGTTAAAAATAACCACAGAATGGGTCCAGGGACCTACTGGACCCACTGTGAGATGGACCTGAGCTAAAACTCCAAAACCAGACCTCCATAAGCCCCTATTCTGACTGGTGGACCACAGTGACATTTTGGGTCTCCTGGAATTAATGTCACTTCTGAGCCAGTGTCGAATAATTCCCAAAATGTCTGATCATTTCCTTTTTCCCAATGTACAGTTATCCTGGTAAAAGGCTGTAGGTCTCTTTTGGGAATCCTGGGAGGAGGGTTAACAGTATAAAATTTTGGCAGTGTAACAGGATCCTTCCCTTAAAGAGACCTGGCCTTTTTCTCATTCAAGGGACTTTGGGGCTGTAAACTGTCTCAAGTCTGGGAACTGATTAAGGGGCTGTGACTCTCTCTCTTCATAATTCAAGTTAGGGTTTTATTCATTCGACCTAGAACTCTTCTGCTTATACAGATCAAGTAGGAATTTAGTAGACTGTCCATCTATTTTACTTCCAGGTACTCCATGATCCATTAGCCAGCGCCTAAGATTTATGCAGCTCAGACTCTTGGTTGCTGCTTTGAGTCTGCCTTTCATTGTGGTAGCCACGCCTACTTTTCTTTATCAATTAAGTGCTGCTACTTGGCTTCTGCCAGCCCAGTATCCGTTAAGGATTCTAGTTCCATGGCAGCAGTTCCCACAGTAATATCTGACCTACAGAGAAGAGCAACCACAGAGCTCTTCAGGGAAGATGGAGTTAGTCTTACAAATTTATTCCTCACAATCCTGGTAAAAGATGTGTCCTCTGGACATTCCTGGGGTGGGTGGGCAGGTCTTAAATGGTGAATCCATTCTAGCATTCCAATCTAGGAGGTTTGGACTCATTGGGGCAGGCTGGAGATTAGGCAGTACAGGCTTGAGGTTCAGTGGATGCGGGAGGAGTTCTGGACTCCTTTGGGCAATCCTCAGTGTTCCACTCCTTTCCCATCAATGCTTTCACTTTAACAGCAGACACCCTCCATGGTTGAGATTTTAGTTACCCTTGTAACTCTGCTACTCATACAATGAGACTCTGAGTCTGGTTTTCAGAGATCTTAAGACTGCGGCTGCAAGAAACAAGATTTTCTGTCAGAGCACACAAAGACACTTTCACATCATTCATGCAACACTTAAGTTGCAAATTTGAAGCCTTCATCTCATACCTTTCTTTTGTAACTGTATCCAGTGTATTTAGGAACAGCCAGCCAATATCATTGTACCTTTTAACTCCACAAAAGTCTGTTAAGTCTCACTCAGATCCTTGCCTCATATAAGCGTGGTAGTAATCACATCCAGTGGTGATATCTTGTGTATCTCTATTGCCAACTCATGCCATGGACTGTCAGTGGCCTCTTGATTATTGGAAAGATAGTCATTAGTGCCCTTGAATCTATTCAGAGTAGATAGCCAATTGCAAAACCCCAGAACAAATGTAGAAATCCCATTTTTAAGATTCTGTTTCTAAGGACACTCACCCTCAGTACCAAGCTATATTAGTCAGTGTTTTCTAGGGAAACAGAACTTACAGGAGATATCTGTAAATCATATGAGGTTTTATAACATTGCCTCATGCAACTGTGGGATTGCACAAGTCCAAACTCCATATGGCAGGCTGCAAACCAGGGATTCTGATTAAGGTTCTTGATGAGTTCCCAGGAGACACTGGCTGCCTGAAGTAGAGATGGGAATTCTCTTCTCTGAATGCTGAAATCACTTCCCCTAAAGGCCTTAAACTGACTGGATAAGAGTCACTCATTGCTGATGGCAATCTCCTTAGTTGATTGTAGATGTAACCAGTCATCTATGCAGTCAACTCACTGATGATTAAATTCCATGAAATGCCCTTGTATTACAATTATCCCAGTGCTTACTTGACCAAAGAACTGGGAACCATTACATGGCCTAGTTGACACATTAGCCTTCAGTGGTTTTCTTGTTTATATCCTGTTTAGGTTCCATAGTACTTCCTGAAACTACACCCTCATGGTGTTTCCCAAATTTGGTAACTTCTCAGCCATTATCTCTTCAAATAGTGTTTTTTCCCCTCTCTCTCCCTTTTCTCATTAGTACATGTATGATCTGCTATTAAACCCATCCATTGACTTCAATATTTCTGTTATTGTATCTTTTAGAGTTTTCAGTTCATTCTTTTTATAGTTTCTGATTCTCTGCTGAAATTTTCAATCTTATCTTTTACTTTCTTGAACATTTTAATCACATTTGTTTTACAGTCTGTCAGAAGACTCCATTTAATAGATGTTCTATGTGTCTATTTTTATTAACTGTTATTTTAGTTTTATAGCCATTAGTTTCCTCTTATCCTATGCCTTATCACTTTTGATTGAGTGGCAGTCATTTTATTTGAAAAAGTATGTAAATACTTGGGGCCTAGAATGAGATATCCTTTATCCAAAAAGGATTTACATCTGCTTCAGGCATAAGGTTAAGAGTACTACCAGGCTTCACTATATTCAGTTAATGCTTCCACCTTGGGTCTCAACCCAAAAGCCTGGTGATTTCACCAGCACCCCTCTACTCTTCTGTCCCCTGCCCCTTGCTTAGCCCTAGTCCTCTATTTTTGTTTCTAGCCTTATGAAGCTGTTTTAAAGCTCTGTTAGACGTCTCTGCTGCCTCTTCTGGAATCTGCAGGTGCCTCCAGAAAAAAAGCTGTCACAAACCTCTCTGGTTTCCCTCCTTTCCCAAATATTGGCCTTGTTATTTTCCCCAACTTTTGTAATTATTCTCATCAGGTGAATTGGTCTGAATTGTTTAGTTTGCCATTATCAGAAGCAGAAATTCCATCAGATTCATTTTATTTCTTGCTGAAATATATCCTCTAAGAACATGTATGTAGTTTTTTAATTCTTGTATACCTGAAAATATTCTAAGTTGTCCATAGAATTACAGTTTCAAAATCATTTTCTTTAATAAATTACAAGTATCATTCACTATTTTCTTATATTAGTGTTCTAGTATTGCTGATGAGAAGTTTGACTTGACTCTGATTCTTATATCCCTTTGTAGGAAACCTTTTTTCCTCTATATGGAAGTTTTTCAGATTTTCAACTCATCTTTAATATTCAGAAGTTTCCCTAAATGTACCTAGGTATGGGCTGGTTTGTTTTTGTTTTGTTTTTTTGTTTTGTTTTTTTTAATGCATTTTTTAAATTTATTTTTGTTGTTGTTGTTATATATCCCTCCCCTTTTCTGCTT
>PVKH010000737.1:0-23937 GCA_004027955.1 Chaetophractus vellerosus | reverse complement strand
TGCTTGGAGGGGTCCCCGGGAACCGAACCTGGGGCCTCCCATGTGGTGTACCGGCGCCCTATCCACTGGGCTATACAGCCGGGCCCCTGTTTTGTTTTTGTTTTCTCCTTCTTTGGATCTTTTAATCTGACGACTTCCTTCTTTTCCACACAAGCTTTCTTTACTTGGTTCTCTCCCTTGACTATCTAATGCTACATTTTCCCTCTTTTAATTCAGCTCCATCTTCTCCCCATCTTTCAAGGGTTCCTTGTGGTTTCTGTCTCTCCAGGAATTTTCCTTCTTATTTCCAAGTGCAGTATATTTATATAAGTATTTTTGGTAACAGGTTTTCTGTTATTTCTAGGGACTGGTGAGCTCAATAGAGACTACAGTGTCTACTCAGTTTGCCCTCTTGCAGGTCAATAGTTCTTTTATAACTTCACCCAACAGAATCATCCTCTTCTGGTTAGGTTTAATTTTGTTCATATTCTCACTAGCCACCACCTCATCTTAGCTTAGCAAATAGCAGCCTCTAAGGTCAGCCTCATGCCAGCTAACCTCAGCATACAAAATTTTGCCCGGTATATATGTACATTAATTACTGCAGTCATTTCAAAACCATTGCCATAGATCATTGAAACGGAACTCCGTTTGTACAGTTTTTGTAATCTACTTTAGTTTTAAGAAAACCAATATGCAAAATCTAAGGAAGCAGCAAATTTCTTAGCTGACTGGCAGTTGAAATTGTAAAAGTCAATTCACAGAGCAAGTTAGTATGTTGGGAAGGAATGGCCATAAGAGCAGGGGAAAACAATACAAAAAATTAAACTATGAGACAGTATAGAATGAGGATTTGCTGAGTGGCGGAGGAAGTGGGCTCTGAAGGAGAGTATACATCCTCTGCATTGTATAAATTATGTACATTGAAATTTCCTTGCTTTGAGAATCACATGTGCAGACTCCACCTGGGATGGGTAAGAGTTGTGAAGCGCCAACTCCTGGACCTGGTGCTCTGGCACCCTATTTTCCCTGGGCCTCATCTAAGCACTCACTTGCCTGGGCATTGCCTGAGGAAGTGGATAGGAGAGAATGTGCCAGCTGTTGCCAGCTGAGGATACCCTTCTTTCCCATTACCCTATCTTGGGAATCATCTTCCTTAGTCTTTCATCCCCTTTCCCCCCAAAATTGGTCAACACTTAGTCATCCAGAAATTTAAATTGACATGTCCAGAATAAATTTAAAGTGCTATCTTAATTTTTATAAAGTCAGTATCTAAATAGTCTCTTTGAAAAATTTAAATAATCTTTATGAAATGGCCTCTCAATACTAATTTTGTAATTGAAGCTTAGGCCATTGTTTTTTTTTTCCAGTGATTTATGGACTTTCACATTGTTTTGTATTTTCTTTAAGAAAGAAATTTATAATTTAATGAATATGTTTCTAGAGATAAATTTTATAGCACTCTACACTATATAACATCTTGATCAAGTACATTTTTTCTAGCACTTATTGTGTGCATCCTAATTTTAGTATCATTGTAAACCTTGATTAAATTTCATTTGTTAATTTTCTCCATTTAATGTTTTTCATCAACTATCTTTTCAGTAAGCTTTAAAAATACTAGAATTTTAATTTTCTGAACAAAGTTGTAAGATATATCGTCTCTTTTCACTTCCCTCAAGAGGTTTAAAGTGAAAAACATTTTAAATTAATCCTTGATGTTCTTTTAGGACTTAAAAATAAAGAAAGAATGAAATTTTCAAACCACTTACACTTCTTTTGAGCCCATAATTCTATCTAGACCCAAAAAAATGACTTTTTTTCTAATTCTGTAAAGTTTAAAATAATTGGGTAATAATTCATCCAGAAAAATACAAGTAAACATAATATTACGTACTTTAAACTTTTAAAATCTATTAGTAAAGAATTAATTTCCTAAAGTGTTAAACATATTTGCAACATAAAACACCCAAATATTAAAAACCATTCCACATGCTTTAGTAGAAACTTAAAATTTAAAACTTGTTTACCTGGAAATCTAAACTAAGTAGGTTTTGCTTGGTGTCATTTAAGTCTCCAGCTGAAAATGAAACAAAATCAGAGCTTTCTTTAAAACAGAGAGCAACAGAAAGGAATGTTGAAAAATATTAACTGACTTCTTAGTAAAAACCAAAATAACTGCTTCCCTTGGGGATAAATGCCCTTAAGATCTTTGTGCAAAAAATCTGCCAAGAAAGTAACCAGGGAAAATGGTTACCAAGGAAAATATTTTTTAAAGCACAAGAAAAGTGAAAAGCAGCAGTAACAGAAAGAAGAGAAGGAGGGGGAAGAAGAAGAGGGAGGAGTAAGAGGAGGAGCAAAAACAAAAATCAAAACATTTAGTCTGTAGCCTAAAAAGGCAGAGTTGGAAGCACAAATGAAACTTAATTAAGAAATCTATCATTTTCATAGGTGATTTGCATTGAAATCTTAAAGTTCACGCAAGTCTCCATGATTTTACTTTAGCTGTTTTAGACTATATAATATACTTGCCAAATGAAAAGATTGTATATTTGGAATGACATTTAAAATTTAATTTTATTTAACTCTCATCATCTCTCTGTCCAACCACCCTAATCACATACACAGCATTGTTAACCAAACAAACAAACAAAAAAAACCCCTGTTATATATTAGTGCTGTTTAAAACTATGAAGTAATAAAAAAAAATATGCAAGGTAGATATGAGGCTTCTAATTATCTGTTATTTTGGCAGATTAGTTGTCTACTTTGGCCTCTGTTTCTTCATCTGCAAATGAGCAAGTTAGGCAGGTCAAGGTTCAAGTTCAAGAATGTGCTGCTTATTGGGATACTTTAAGCATGTTATCTAATGTTTTTAATTAAAGTTGACTCTCCTAAAATTAGGATAATATCTACCTTTCAAATTTCTGTGAATATACAGTAAGTAAGCTCAGTGCATGTCATAGACTATTTAAGTATATAATAATTTTTTAATTCTTATTTTTCTGTCTCAGGGGTCCAAATTACTTGACAGAGGTGCTACATTTTGTTTTCCCAAAATCTTAAGATGACTTGGACAGATTAAGTTAAAATTTAAGCACATGGGCCACCTAAATCCCTAAAAATAACAAAAATTGTATTTGTTTTAAAAATCTAAAATTACACTGAAAAACAATAAGTAGACTATTAGAAGACAAGAAATTTTCAGAAATTCCTTAAAGACTGAAGGCAGATAGCTTCTGTCTAGCTAGCGGAAGACACCACAACCCAAAACTATGTGGAAGATGATTGCTGGAAAATGTGGAAATAGCTCTGTGGGTGTTTGGGTTTAGAAATTACAGATCCTGAAAACAATGGGGTTGGCTAGGAAAAAACACTCAGAGTAGCAGAGCATATAACCCAATCCTCCTGCTGTCTCCATGATTTGTGCCAAGTATCAGGCAGCTGAAGCATTTACCCCCACGCTAGAACCTGTGCTCTACTCCACTTGGCCTAGAGTGGCTGGAGAGTGATCTGGGCAGCTGGTGGAACAGAGAGCCTCCATGTTCTGAATCCAAACTAGCTACTAATATAGCCCAGCTAAAAGCACAAAGTTGACAAGCTTCAACCACATGTTCAGAGCATTTAATCAATTTTTTAATCCTGTACATATAATCATGAGCAGAGAGCCTGTGCTTACCAATTAGGAAAATTCTAACATTTAATATAGGAGCCCCTGAATCAAATTATATATCGATACACACACCCACACACAATCAGAAAAGAAAAAAGCTTTACAGACTAAAAATTTAATAACACTAATGAAAAACTCAATAGTCAAGTTAAGAGATAAAGTTAAAAGCCTCCTAGAAAATAGAGCCAAAAGACAGATAGAAAACAGAAGAAAAAGATTAAAATTAGAGGACTAGATGAGGAAGTTCAATATCCAATTAGGTGTTCCAGAAAGAGAAAACAGAAAATTGAGTAAATCAGTGAAGAAACTATTAAAGAAAATGTCCTAGAATTGAAGGACGAGGAAAGGGGCATGCTGAGTATTCAGCAAAATAGATGAACTCAAACACACATTAAGGATCATAATTTTGAAATTTAAGACTACTAGGGACAAAAAAAGATCCTACAAACTTGCAGAGACAAAAATAAATCATAGAATCAGGAATGAAAATGGCTTCAGAGTTCTTAATAGCAACTTTAGGAACAAGAAAATAATAGAAAAATGCTTTTACAATTCTGAAGGAAATTTATTTCCAATCTATGATCCTATACCCAGCCAAACTATATCAAGTGAAAGTGTAGAAAAAAATATATTTTTGTACATAGAAGATTTCAAATGATTTGCCTCCATGCACCATTCCTTAGGATTCTGACATAATATATACTTCACAAAAATAAGGGATAAACCAATTTTTTAAAAAAGACATAAGATACTGAAAAAAGGATATCTCACACAGGAAAGAAGCAAAGAAAGTCTCCAGGATGAGAAGGGAGTTCCAGGAATACTGGTAGACATCAGTGATAGAGGCAACCACTCTAGATTGGAGCAAGACCAGAGAAGGCAAGCATGTTGAGGGCTTTCATCACCATGCCCTTGGCTACTGAACCATCTAACTTGATGACCACCTGGAGTATGTATTACAAGAAAGCAAGAGAGAAAGGCAAGAAAGGAAAACATGAGAGTCCAGGAAACAGAAAATCCAACACAAGAGAAAGGCAAAAAAAATTCCAAGTACTTGGGCCTATCATGCAACCAGTTTATTTCAAGAGAAATTGTACCAAGAAAGTAATTGGAATCAGTAAATTACTTGGTGTGAATATTGTGGACTATTGAGCAGTTATTGGAAGATATAGAAAGAACTAGCAATAGGTACAAAGAAAAGTAAATGAAAAAAAGTTATTAACCTTAGGAAAAATTAAAAGTAAAAAAATAATGTGTTGATGGTAGCATACCATTGTAAAGAAAGAAGTAATGCTAAGCTGTGAATTTACGCAGGCATAATATTTGCATAGGCTTAATAGGGTAAACACTAACGATCTATTTCACAAGAAGTGATATTACTATATTGTGGGAATATAGAGAATAATATGGTGCTATCAGAGCTCTCATATGCCATTATAGGAAGTCAAAAGACAATGTCTAAAATTGGTGATCAAAACATAGCTATCACAAACCTAAGAGACTTTGGAAAACAATATTTTGACTATATTCTGTAACACAAGACAGAACTATACAGAAAATAGTGTACTCTAGTTCATAAGTTTGTTTTTCACAGGGTATTATGTGTATTCTAAGACTTGAGCAAGTAAGTAAATATTTTGTGGATAATGAGAGACAGGTTTCTCACTGTCAGAGAAAGAAGTTAAAAATAAGAAAAGTAGAGAGGCTAGAATGAACCCAATGGAATTGGAGATACCAGTGTGAACCCATAGTTTGTAATATATATATTACATAGATACAGACATACCTGCAGATGTGTGTGTGTATATATATATATATATAGAGAGAGAGAGAGTTTGGGAGAGAGGGAGACAAGTATACATGCATATAATTCTTCGCTCTGTTTATTGGAAGGGCCTAAAAGCAATGGCACTCCTCTATGAATGAGCTCACCTAGCCCTCAGACCCTTGTGTAATATACGGGAATTGAGTAAAATGGCCATTTCAAGTCAATAAGAAAGGATAGCTGCTCAATAGATGATGTCAGGACAATTGGCTTCCATTTAGAAAAACATTTAAATTAGATTCCTGCCTCGTACCAAACACAAAAATAAATTCCAGATGAATATCAGGATTATATATAAAGCAGAGTAATAAATGATGAAAAGGAAAAGCAGGGAAATATGCTCATAACCTTGGGTTAGAGAAGAACTTCTTAAGGAGTGTATTTCCTATAAATGATAAAACAAAGATACTGATACACTCAACTATACTAAATAAAAAACTTCTGCTTGGTATAAATATCTTTACTAAAGAAGGAGGATGTAGCTCAGTAATTGAGTACCTGCTTCCCATGTACAAGGTCCCAGGTTCAAGCCCCAGTACCTCCTATACATATATATATATATATTTAACAAAGAGAAGTAAAAAATTATTTGCAGCAGAAGATTATACAGCATTCACTTCCAGAGTCTAAAAATTATATCAAATTAAATCACTAAGGGAAAAAAACCTTATAGAATAATGCAGAAAGAATATGAACTACAATTCTCAGAAGAAAATATATAATTGTCTAGTAAACATGTGTTACTCCAGAGTTGCTGATGATTTAAGGCAATGGATACATATACCGTGGGTAGGAATATATTTTGGTGTAATACTTAATAAAAATTAATCTAATTAGAATAGCCCATCAATTCTTTTTCTAGGACTCTATTCAACAAAAACACTCATACACATGTATAAAGAATTTTCATCATGGCAGTATTTTGGCCTAAATGTCCATTAAAAGAGGAGTGGTTAATATATTGTGGTAAATAATATTATCATGTGCTCTAAACAGTTAAAAAGAATATTAGATCTATGTTTCCTGCATAAAAACCTAAAATATATTATTCAGTATAGAACAAAAAACTGCTGAACAATATTATAAATGACACCCCCATTTATGTATAGCAATATATTTCCTTTTAAATGTTTTGATATGTAATATATGTAAACGGCATAGAATTCAAAAAGTATATAGGTATATATAGGCATAGAACCAGGGCTAGAATGATACACATTGAAATGATCCTGATGATTGATTTGGAGAAGAGACCAAAAAAAGCAAATCACACTTTGCTGGTATTTTTTTTTTCACCCTGAGAATATATTTTATGAATTACTTATACAATTAAATGTCATTTTCATCACCTAGGTAGAATACAAATTTTAAACCAGTATGGTAAGAACGCTAAACTAGAAAAATATTTGTAACATAATAAAACAAAAGACTAATTTTCATGAAAACTTAAGAATCATTACAAGACAAAAAGAAAAAGATGAAGATGAACAACTCAGTACACAAATGGGCAAAAGCCATTAAACAAGCAATGAAAAGAAAATGTCAAAGACCAATAAGCAGAAGAAAAGTTATTAATTTCTCAAATTCAGTAATAATAAATGTAAATTAAAACAATAAGGTATTTTTTTCACTATCAAGTTAAAGATTTTAAAATGCTATGATATGCAGTGTTGGTGAGTGTGTGAGCAAAGATTTTCATGTTCTTGGTCAGCATTGTAAGTTGGAGGACAGTTTAACAATAGCTATACATTTTGTCCCAAGACTTTCACTTCTAGGAATCCATTATACAGAAATGCTTCTTTCTATACAAAAGTATATCTCTAAGAAATGCTAGAAGCATTTGCAATTATGAAAAAAGGAATTAACCCAGTTGTACATTGATGGGAGACTGTGGGCTCCCATAGAACTAGTTAGAGAATGAAATCCACGTTATACCAAGATGAAAAAACAAATGTTCACAACAGTACATGTTCGATGATCTTATCTTCTTTTAAAAATTAGCACATTACTAGTGAAATTACAAAGTGAAAGGAAAAAAACAACATGTTAATAATGGTTATCTCTGGGTAATGGAATTATAGAGGGACTTTTACTAGGTAATTCTGCTGTATTTGTATAATGTTTTGAGCCTTTTATAACCAGATCAGAAAAGGAATGATTTTTTAAAAGAATATAAGCAACCAGAAAATGAAATAATTTACAACATCAGAATTAAGGAGTAGCAGTAGCTACTATGCTGAGATTGTCAAGGAAGAAGAGAACCAAATTAGACAGTTTCTGAAGTCCTTACTCTAAAATTTTGTGGTTTAATGTACTGTTACATGAGTCCTTTCACAGAAACGATTTTAACCACAATAGTACATGGAAAATGCTGGTAGTACATCTTCTCCTACCCCCTTTATTATTGCAGACATAATTACGTTCTGAAATTTGACTCTGACAGCAGCTCTACAAAAGTATGTTGTTGGTTACCCAAATACAAAATGAGCAAAAAGAGCATTATACATTGCCACAAGGTTTCTGACTGCCAATGGGGATTTGTACTTCAGAAAATTTTCTTCAGATGCCATTTGCTTCAAGTGAAGTCAGCTTTTCAATATTTTAACCTCTGTGGTCTAGTGTACCAATGAGTTAGTTTTTCTTTTAAGTGTGTAAGTGCTTTACCATATGACAACTTTGTAGCCATTAATATCAAAATAAAGCTAAATTTTGGAAATTTTAAATAGGTCCATCCACAAAAATGGGCTTATTATTTTTTGCCTCCTCTGCTTTAGGCATGTTTTAGGATTAACTTTTCTTCCTGCCAGAAGAAATATATAGCTATTTAAATGCCTATTAAACTAATTCACACAGAAGTGTGACAGTTGCTTCCTTTACTTTTGTTGCGCTTACCCTCCCAATGGAATGTTTACATTAAGTGGAGCAATGATGTATAAATATACCATAATTCATTCGTCCATTTCCCTATTTGATGAGCCTTTGGGTTGTTTCTTCTTTTCACCTCTCACATAAAATATGTTTTTTGAGTTTTGGTGCACATTTCCAGATTGCTTTCTGAAAGGTTGTAGTAATGTATACTCCCACAAAAAATATATAAAATGCCCATTTCCTACCACTTTATTTATTTTCTCTAATTATTTTCATATTTTAATGGATACTTCATACAAGTAGCATAAACTTTAAAAGTACCCAGTTAAAAATTGCAGTATTAGCAGGTGGGTGATTTTACCAACTCCCCATCAAAAGCATCAAAGATAACTAAAAAGCTAAACCATATTGAAAAACATCTTAAAATCATCAAGGAGTTAAAAAGAGAGTGAGGAATCACTCAGTCCAGATCTGAAAGAGGACTGGAACCAATAAAAGATGAGTACCCTGTTGCCCTGGAAGTGTTTGTTTGAAACATTAAAGAGCAAAAATTATCAATGAAATAGAAAACAAATATATAGGAGATATGATCAGCAAAGCCAAAATTTGGTTTTTTGAAAGAAAACTAATAAATTCTCTAGCAAGACTGATATGTGATAAAAGGTAGGAAGCTCAGATTACTAGAAAAATTGCTGTCACCAAGATCCTGAACACATTTAAAAGAAAATAAGAGGAGATTGTGAATAAGTTTACACCAGTAAATGTGTATGTTTAGATGAAACAAACAATTCCTGGAAAAATACAACTTAGTAAAATTGTCACTAGAAGAAACAGAAAATCTGAATTGTCTATAACTATTAAGAACATTAAATCCATAATTTCAAACCTCCCACAAAGAAAACCACATGTTTTCATCAACAAATTCTACCAAACAATTTTGTAAGGCCAACGTAACCATACTACAACCTGACAGGGACATTACAAGAAACAAAAATTATAGGTCAATCTCACTAATGAACATAGATTGAAAAAAACCTAAAATATTAGCAAACCAAAATCAGCAATATCTAAATAGGAACTACATCATGACCACACCGAGTTTAGTTAAGAAATACCAGTTTGATTTAAGGAGAGAAATCCAATCATTATATGAGCATCTTAATTAGTGCAGAAAAATATGTGATAACATTAAATGTTTAAAATTAAGAAGAAAGAAAAAAAAAGAAAACTTTCACTATACAAGTATAGAAGAGAACTACCATAATTTTATAAAAGAACATCTACAAAAAAACATTCTTCCCCTCCAAGAGGAGTGAAAACAGATCCATATGCAAACTTGTACACAAATGCTTATAGCAGAACTATTCATAATAGCCATAAGGTAGAAACAATACTAATGTTCAGCAACTGATGAATGGATAAGCCAAATATGGTGTAGCCATGTGTTCCAGCCCATCTCCTGAAGGGCACATGTTGGGACTATCACAAAACCAAAGAACATACCTGGCACTGAGTCAGACATAAGTTTTATTTGAACTTATGGACAGGAGAGAATCTCTGGTGGTAGCTGTCTGGAGAATGAAGATAGCGCTCAACAAAGAGATGGGAAAATGAGGTAGGATATAAGGAGTTTCAGAACAAAGACATTCGAAAGGGCATGAGAACAGTTCCTGCTAGGATCCCATGATGGCACATGTGGTGTCTGGTGATGTTTTCACAGAAATGAAGTTTTACTGCTCTGAGGAGATTGTGGTTTACGATACTATCTATACATCCTTTCTCCTCTGGGGAGGGTTATTAACCTTTAACTTATGTCTAGGTCACGTAGGCAGCTATGTGCTAAGGGCTTAGGGGGAGCCCAGGCTTTGGGACCCCACACCATACAATGGACTATTATTTGACAAAAAAAGTAGAGTACTAATGCCAAGGTACAACATGGATGAACTTCAAAAACATTATGCTCAGTGCAAGAAGCCAGTCAAAAAAGACCCCATAGAATATAATTCCATTTATATGAAATGCCCAAAATAGGCAAATCTATAGCAACAGAAAGTAGACAGTGGTTATTAGGGCTGGGGGTGGGGGGTTGGAGGGGTGTGGTAATTTGAGGCTTTTATGAATCCCAGAAAAAATCATGTCCTTAGAGCTAATCCATTCCTATGGTTGTAAACCTATTATATGTGGGACCTTTTGATTAGACTACTTCAGTAGGGTGTGGCCCAGGGTGAGTCTTAATCCTTTTACTGGGAGTCCTTTATAAATTGGATGACTATGGAGAGAAAAAGACACAGAAATAGAGAGAGAAGGCCACAGAAACAGAGAGAATCCCCCAGAAGCTGAGAGAGAAAGCCCCAGGAGCCAGAAGCTGAATCAGTGGTACACAGAAGCTGAGAGAGAAAGCCAGAGGAAGCCAGAAGCTGAAGCAATAAAAATCAGAAGAGATGGGATTCCGGCAGACAGCGCCATGTGCCTTGACATTTGTGAGAGGAGTCCAGGATTGCTGGCAGCCAGTCTTCAGGGAAAAAAAACATCACCTGATAAAGCCTTGATCTGGACGTTTTCATGGCTTCAGAACTGTAAGCTTATAAGTTAATCCCCATTGTAAAAACCAACCCATTTCTGGTTTTTTGCATTCTGGCAGCTTTTGCAATTAAAACAGGGATAGGAGATGAGGAGTGACTGCTAACAGGTACAGGGTCTCTTTACAGGGTGATGAAAATGTTTGAAAAATAGGTAGTGATGATGGTTCTGAACTATGAATATATTAAAATCCACTAAATTGTATATTTGTAAAGGGTGAATTTATGGTACATAAATTATATTTCAGTAAAGCATTTTTTTTAAAGACTACTCAGTGGTGGAATATTTAAAGTTTTCTCTTTATGGGAACAAGACAAGGAGGTTCACTAAAGACCCTGGCCAGAGTTAAAAAGTGGGGGAGGGGGGAGTATAAGAAGGAAAAGAAAGTAAAGGAAGGAAAAAAAGCTCCTATTTTTCTCAGAGGATATGACTATATATAGAGAACGTACAAATGAATTTTCAGATAAATTGTTAATCATCCAAAGAGTTTTTCAGATACGCAATTAATATTTAAAACTCAATGTGTATTTCCACAGTTAGCAAATGAAATTGAGTGGAAGAAGTTATGGCAGTTTGGGTTTTTATGAATCCCAAAAAGAGAAGGATTATGTTTGTAAACTAAATATTCCTCTGGGTGTGGTACCCTTTGACTGCATTTAACTCAGCCGAGGGGCCTTTAATTAGATTACATGCTAAGATTGCTTTAGGGCTTTTGCTTTTACTATGTCAGTGAGGTGTGACTTAAGCTGAGTCCCCACCCCTTTGCTGGGTCTGATATAAAAGGACTCACACATCAGGCCCTGCTAGACACACAGCAAGATGATGACGTAACAGGAGAGTGACACACAGGAGAGCCAAGACGAGATGCACCGAAAAACCAGGAACTAAGGGGGCGCAGGCAGTAAGGAGATTGTTTTGTAAGTTTACAATGTTTACTGAACACTTAAAGTTTATATATGTTCATGTATGAATGATATACTTTAATAAATTGTTTTTTTTAAAATAAAAATAAAAATAAAATAAAATAAAAGGACTCACACAAACAGGAAAAAGGGAGCCAACGTATTGTTGATTCTGCAATGAGAGAGAGAAGATTGCTTAAGCACAAAGCCTCGAAGAGGATGGGCTCACGGAGCAGCTCAAGAGGAGACCAGGGGCCGGCCGTAGCCCAGTGGATAGGGTGCCGGTACCCCACATGGGAGGCCCTGGGTTCGGTTCCCGGGGACCTCTCCAAGCGGGCAGACTGCCTGAGAAGGCAAAAGCTGCCACGGGCAGGGCAAAGCCGCCACGGGCAGGGTGAGCCGCCAGCGAATAGAGCAAAGCCGCCTGGAAATGGAAGCAGAGCCGCCCACAAGCGGGGCAAGCCGCCTGCACAGTGAGCTGACTTGGCTCATCGCCACAGTGGGGGGAGACATAGCAGACATAGAAGAACACAAGAAATGAACACACAGCAAGAGCAAGCAGAAAGGGGAGGGATATGTAACCAAAAAAAAAAAAAGAGAGAGAGAGAGACCAGCCCTGCTATATGCCTGATAGCTTACAGCTGAACTTGGGAAGAGAGCGGAACAGCCAAGACTGATATGGGAGGCCGGGAAAGAGACAAGCCTATGCCAGCTTGCAGCTGAAATCAGGAAGAAAGCAGAGCAGCTGAGCCTAAGAGAGGAGGACATAAGGGAAAAGCAGAGACCAGGCAGAGATCGCCCGCCATCTTGCTTCAATGTGGCAGCTGACTTTGGTGTGAAAGCACTGCTCATGGTGCCTTGGCTTGAACTTTTAACAGCCTTGGAGTTTAAGCTTTTATCCCAAATAAATACCCTTTATAAAAGCCAACAGATTTCTGGTACTTTGCATTGGCACCCCTTTGGCAAACTAAAACAGATGCGGTTTATCAAGTATATAAAAAAATGTGAATTAGGAAATAAATCTAACCAAAGAAGAGCAAAATTTCTCTAAAGAAAATTATAAATTTTTAGGGAAACTAAAGAAGACCTAAATATGGGGGTGGGAGATACATAAAGAGAGCCAAAAGACTCATTTATATATGGATACTTGATTTATGAGAGAAGTGGCTCTGCAAAGTAGTGGGGAAAGAAAAATCTTTCCAAAAACTGGTGATGGGAAAATCAAGTATTTATGTGGAAAATAATGAAATTGGACCTCTACTTCATATCGTACATTTAAAAAGCAATTCCAGGTGAAAAAATAGACCTAAATATGTAAGACAAAAATTATTTTGGGAGATAATATAACCTTTTTATAGGAAAAGACTTTTTAATGCGGACACAAAAAACACTAACCCAAAATTGATTGCTTGACAAATCAGACTACATTAAAATGAGGAACTTATGTTCTTCAAAAGACGCCAGGAGAGTAAAAAGGCACAGTACAGGGTATGGGAAGATATTTTCTATAAATAAAATATATGAAGAATAGTATCCAGAATATGTAATAAACTACTACAAATCTGTAAGAAAGATACACACCATCCAGTAGGAAAAATGGACAAGAAACTTCAATTAGGCACTTCATGAAAGGGGAATTCCAACAGCCAACAGATATAAAGAAAAGATATTCAACCTCTTTATCAGAGAAATACTTTTTAAAACCTGAATAAAATTAAACACTGGGAAGCAGATGTGGCTCAAGCGGTTGAGCACCTGCTTCCCACATGGGAGGTCCCAGGTTCCATCCCTGGTGCCTCCTAAAAAACAAAAAAAAAAACCAAGCAAACAAATGAAAAACAAAAACAACTCAGGGGAGCCAATGTGGCTCAGTAGTTGAGTGCTGGCTTCCCACATATGTGGTCACAGGTTCAATACCCGGTCCCATTACCTCAAAACAAAACAAATCAAAACAAAACAAAGAGGGAACCGACTGTAGCTCAATTGATAGGGCTCTCTGGCTTACCACATGGGAGGCCCCGGGTTCGGTTCTCAGGGCCTCCTCAAGCAGGCAGACCGCCTTGAGAAGGCAAACCGCTGCGGGCAGGTCAAGCCCCCGCAAGCAGGCAAGCCACCGGGAGGAAGGGCAAGCTGCTGCAAGCAAGGGCAAGCCACCGCGAGCAGACAGGCTGCCACGAGCAGGCAGGCCGTTGCGCGGTGAAAAAATTCACTTCATCATCATATTTGTTGGTGTAAACCTAACATTCTTTCTCCAACACTTCTTAGGCCTGACTCGGCAGGTCGCCGCAGCGGGGGGAGACAAGCAGACACAGAAGAACACACCAAAAAAAATGAACACAGCAAGAACAAGCAGAAAGGGGGGGATATATAATAAATAAAAATAATTAAATAAAAATCTTAAAAAAGAAAAAAAGAAACCACTCACACCCACCTGAACAGCTAAAATTAAAATACTGAAAATACCGGTACCACTTGCTGGTGTGAAGGAATGTGAATTCATATAAACACTTGGAACACAGTACTGCATGACCCAGTAATTCTCTTCCTAGTTATGAACAAGGCAGAAATATCTACACATGTATAGCAAGAAACATGTGCAAAAATGTTAATAGTGTTTTTATTCATAATAACCAAACACAGGAAACAATGCCAATGTCAATCAACATTAGAATGGATGAATTGTGATCCACTGATCTGATGAAATACAGCATAGCAATGAAAACGAAAAAACTGCAGCTACATGTAGCAACATATTTAAATTTTAAAAATAAAATATTAAGTAAAAAGCCAGACACAAAAGCATACTATGTAATTCCCATTTATATAAAAGACAAAAACAAAACTAATTTTTTTTACTTTTTGTTTTGAAATAATTATAGATTCACAGAAAGTTGCAAAGATAGTACAGAGAAATCCCATGTGCCCAGTTTCCCCAAAGGTTGCATCTTACATAATTATTATACAATATCAAAACCAGGACACTGACATTGGTACAGTGTGTGTATATGGTTTTGTGTCATTTTATCCCACACAAATAGTCATATAACCAACACCACAATTAAGATACAGAACTATTCCATTACTGCAGAGATCGCCCTTGTGCTACCCCTTCATACACACACACCCTCTCCCTCAACCCCTGGCAACCACTAATCTGTTCTGCATCTCTTTAATTTTGCCATTTCCAGAGTGTTATATAAATAGGAAATGGGATCGTGCAGTATGTAAGCATATTTTTTAAGGGAGGCATACTTAGAGAAAAATAAAGAAAATCTAGGAGTGATTACTGTTTAGGTTTTATGCTTTTTAAAAAATATATGTTATATTTTATAATAAAAAGGTTAAAAAATTGTAAATCCTCTTCCATCCCTTGATCTCCCCAGATTATATTACAATAATATATTATTGATTTATGGACCTAAAAGCCAGTCTTTTTCTTCTGTGAGACTTTACCTACCTCTGCTTGGATTCTTTATCCACCCATTTTGTGGTATTAATTCCTGAGGGAAAGTTATTTCTCTTACTTCAAGTCCATGCAGGTAGCCTTAACATTCCCTCTAATCACAACATAGTAGAAATTCACAGTAGCTATCTAAGACTGAGCAGCATGGTTGATTATTCAGAGCACTAAGACACAGGGTACAGTGTGGACTTTACAGTATTCCACGTGTTTTAGTTGCATGGGGGAAGGGGACCAAGCACCTAGCAGAGGCATCTAACTAGTCTAGGGGGGATCCAGAGGAAGTGAGACTTATGTGACCACTTGAAGGATGAGGACTCAGCCAGATAGAAAAACAGTAGAAACAAGACCTGGCTGTGCACAGGAGAAATGAGGGATGGAGGATGGGAAAGTCAAGGTGCAGGAGTCAGAGGGTGCAGTATGCCTGGCCAGGAGAAAAATATGCAGGCAGTAGTCCTGGGGTATTCTGGGCCTGTGGTATTTGGAGGGAGGGAAAAGAGCAGCCTCTACTGGAAATTTTGCAACAGAGCAAGGTCTTCTGGACCCCAGTTCTAAGAAGAGTTGGAATTTCTAGGCAAAGGGGCAGTGAAGGGAGTTGGATGACAGGAAGGGAAGGTGTTCTGGGTGGATGGAATAGCATGTGCAAAAGCAGGGAAGAGAAAGAAAATCAGAATTCTTAGAATTGCAGGCAGTTCTTCTGGGTGATTGGAGTGCCTGTGGAGGAGAGTGTGTAAGACATGAGGCTGGAGAAGTGACCAGGAATGAGGTCAGGAGGGCCTGTGGGCCAAGCCTGGGAGTGGGCATACATCCACGGGAGCAGTAAGGAGCTAGGAAGGGTCCCAAGTAGGAGAGTGACATGATTAAGATCCCTGTGGCTGCTCAGAGAATGGTGTGGGTTGGCGTAGAGTGGGGAAAGACTGGAGGATGTGATACTTTTGGGGAGGCTGCTGCAGTAAACTAGATGAGAGACAATAGAAAAGGGTGGTTAATATGAGGATGCAAAAAGGAGGATTGATTCTGAAGATTCAGGGAGGCAAAATTGATAGACCTAACTTATAAAGGATTTTTATATAAGAAACCACCCTTCTTGTATACCCATTTCCCTGCCTCTGTCCTTTTATTTCTCTTTGGGCTTCATTGCCTCATCTTAATACGTGGATATTATGTTTTCAATATGAAAGAATCTAGAAAAGGCATTCTCTTGAGGTCCCTCCTAGCTCTCATCTTTAATGTGATTCTGTTAAAATCTTTAGTTGTAAGTTTTTCTGAAACAACTTGATTCTGAGTTTCCTTAGGCTTATAATTGGTCATATTCACTCATGACTTTGCCAGAAGCCTAGAAATTAGTAAATATTATCCCAATTTTCAAATTGGGAATTATGGAGCTATCTTAATCTCTGGATTTTTTTTTATTTATCTTTTTTATTTATTCTCCCTCCTCTCGATTTTTGTGCTCACCGTCTGCTTTCTGTGTCCATTTGCTGTGTGTTCTCCTGTGTCTGCTCATTTTCTCTTTTAGGAAGTACCCAGAACCAAATCTGGGACCTCCCATGTGGAGAGAGGTACTCAATTGCTTGAGCCACCTCAACTCCCTGCTTTGCTGGGTGTTTCATTGTGTTTCCTCTTTGTTGTGTCATCCTGCTGTGGCTGGTGCTCATCTTCTCCAGGAGGCACCAGGAACAAAGTGGGACCTCCCATGTGGTAGGCAGGAGCTCAATCACTTGAGCCACATCTGCTTCCCAAAACTATTTTTAATATTTGTTTTAAGCAGCACGCTAATTCAAAGGTCAGTATAAGAGAAACAAATCCGACTACATTTTCTCAACTTTTGCCTTCTTACAAAAGTCTTCTTGGGAGTAAGTTTTCATTTGTAATTCCAGGCTTTTTATTCTAGGGTTGTTTCAAAATGCATTAAAGTAACCATCATAATGAAGAGGTCATTTACACCTCAGGGAGTTTTAAAGCTGTGCCTGAGCATCAAGGTCCTTTGGCCAGTTCGTTGCAGAACTAGGATCCCCATCTCCTGACTCTCAGTCTCAGGGACCTTTCCACTATTTATTCATTCAATAAATATGTATTGTCCACTTATTACGTCCCTGGCACTATTTTAGGTGATTGGGGTACATCGATGAATAAAACAGACATGTTTCCCTGCTTTCTGGCAGTTAATTCACACTGTCTGTGATACACACACTCAGTATAAACCTTGACAATAATAGTATTATTACCCATTTATAGATCCCCTTTCCTCTATTATGTTTGTTTGTTTGTTTGTTTTTTAAAGGCCTTCTCTCCTAACATACACACACTCTTCTTCTCTTCTATATAAGTAATCTTTGGAATCCTGCGGATTCCAAAGCTTAAAATAGACAAACTCTCACGGAAACCTCAGCTAGAGTTAGCACCTCCTCACCCCGGGATACTTCATTCAATACAGTTCCTTTAACTTGAAAGTGAGGGGGATTTTTCTGTTCAAGATCGTGGCAGGAAGAGGAAGAGACCCTCGTTTTCAAAACCTTCCTCGCACACACTCAATTTGTTCGCCTACCTCGGCTCCTTTCCCTTATCCTCACCTCCTGCAGCCCTAAACTAGACATCTAGGCTACTCCATTTACAATTCGATACTTCACCTTTTGAAAGCTCACCTTCAATATTCTATCCGCGGGACAACCATCCTTCCGAATCCCCTACCCCTCCCCGCCCCCGAAACAATTTCTCAGTAGTCACTTTTTACCAAAATAAAAGTTTGTCCCACATTTCCTAACAGGCATGTTCCAAATACAACACCTTGTCTTTGCTTCAAGGCGCTTTCACTTTTATTATTTGATCCTCGGGAGAACTCTGGGGATGGGCAGGGATCGGGACGAGACCAAACGTGGAGGGGAGGAAGGAAGCCTCTTACTCGCGGCCGGGACTAGGGTGAGGCTAGCCAGACGCAAAACTGTGAGGCGGCACTCGCTATGGGGGTCGTGCAAGTGCAGGAAGACCATCTCCGAGCCCTAGACGCCTCACTCGCCTCACCCGAATTCCGGCCCTGCTCTTATTGCCGCGCCTTCCGCAGCAGCTCCCCAAAGCCAACGCAAGCTGAGCCTCCACTCTCCGGCCCTCCCCTCTGGATTTTTTTTATATGAAACTGTTCTGCATATAGTAAGCCATAGTTTCTGAACACATAGAAAAGGATATGGTGACCAAAAGTTGTGTATTTAGGATGAACAAGTCATCCAGAATCTTCTTATATCTATATCTGTATCTCTGTCTCCATCTAGCTATCTGTAGCTCACTAGCTAGCTACCTATCGATATGATTTCTAGACTAGTAAGCCAAAGGGATCTTGAGTACAGCAAGACATTTGACAAAGTCTCATCATGCCAAAGAAAAATATGATTGCAAGATAAATGAGAGCTGCCTGCCTCTACAGTAGGCACTGAATTAGCATTTGTTCAGTGGATGTATATAGTAGAACTCAAAGTTTAATTATCAGGAGATCAGGACAGGTATGGGGTAAGACCCCTATTTGTGTGTCATAAGGCTTTGTTCTTGGCCTTGTCTTGTATGTTTCAATCATCTTTTTTATTTTTTTTAAAGATTTATTTACTTACTTTTTTTTATCCATTTTTTTGTTGTTTGTTTGTTACATATCCCCCCCTTTTGCTTGCTCTTGCTGTGTGTCCATTCTTCTGTGTTCTTCTATGCCTGCTTCTTGTCTCCCCCCATTTTTGCGGTGATGTGCTGAGTCGGCACTCTGCACAGGCCACTTGCCCCGCTCATTCCGTTTCACGGGCGGCTCCACTCCATGTTTTGCGGGCAGCACAGCTCCGTGTTTTGCAGGCTGCTTGGCTCCGTGATTCTCAGGCGGCAGCTCTGTGTTTCACGGGTGACTTGCCATGCCAGTGGTGGCTCCATCCTGCCCGTGGCGGCTTTTTGCCTTGCCCACGGTGGCTTTGCCCTGCCCAAGCGGCTTGCCTTTCTCGAAGTCATCTGCCCACTCGGAGAGGTCCCCGGAAACTGAACCTGGGGCCTCCCAAGTGGTGTACCGGCGCCCTTATCCACTGGGCTATACAGCCGGCCCCTTAATCATCTTTTTAAAATAAAAGCATAGAAGGTTTGTTATTTATATTTGGTGTATGGTGGGGAGAGAGAGCCAAGATGCTGAAAGACTTGGTCAACATTGAAGGACAAAATAAAAAATCAACAATGAGCCAAAACCAAAAGCATAAAACAGGAAGGGGAGATGTAGTGTCCTTCATCTAGAATGGAAAAGTGTCCACTGCATGTGTTCAGTACAGAAGGACACATGGCAACTTTGTATAAAAATGGTTCGGAGTTTTTACTTAAACCACAAGCTCAAGATTAGCCTAGTGTGGGGACTCTACACAGGTCAGACCTCATCAAAGGACTGCATTCAGTTCTGGGAACACAATCTTAAAGATTTACTGCTAGACTGTAATGTGGCCAGAGAAGGGCAAACAGGATGGTGAAAGGACAAGAAACTCTGTCTTACCCAGATTGTATAAAGGAACTGAAGAAATGTATAAAGCAACATAGCAGATTACAAATATGAAAACAAGCTATGGACTTGTTCTATTGTGCTCCAGGGAATATATCCAGAATCAATGGACAAAGGTTGCAGAGAGGCTGATGTGTACTTAATATTTACCAAAATATAAAAAAATAATTCCTCACAACCAGAACTGTCCAGCTGAGCTTCCTATGAGGTACTGAGCCCACACGAAAAAATAGGTAACTTTCTACTGGGAATGTTGCAGAAGGGATTTCTCAGGCACTGTACTAAATGATATTTTTGTTTATACAATACTATGCTCCTTTGATTCTGTCTCTCTAAGATGGCATTGTTTGGGAGAATGGAACTTAAAATGTGGATTTATTCTCTATGTACTTCCCTCACTCCCTAAGCAAAGTTTGATCAGAGGATAGGCTTCAAAACATAGTCAACATAGAGTAAGGATGTTATGTCAGGCAGGCTTCTACTCTGATTCTGCTGTCTGTAGATCCTCCAGTCTACTAGGTACTAGAGCTTTTCTTTGCAGTCCTGGGTTCTAG
The DNA here is from genome assembly GCA_004027955.1 of Chaetophractus vellerosus. Lineage (NCBI taxonomy): Eukaryota > Metazoa > Chordata > Mammalia > Cingulata > Chlamyphoridae > Chaetophractus > Chaetophractus vellerosus. The sequence goes on along the minus strand of PVKH010000737.1, from coordinate 3,589 downwards.
AACAGATACTAAATCTCTTTGTACTAAGCATATCTGAGATAGAGAACACTTTGATGGTTTCCTCTGTATTAAGTCTGGGTGTGGAGACAAGTTCAATAGAATAAGTGGTGGAATTGAAGATGTTGGAGTGCTGAAGTCTTAATAAGAGGGACTGTAGTTCAATTTATTTTTGTTTTTGAGAATTGAGTGAATTGTAAGATATGTCCTTTGATATGAAAAGTTTTCTTGAAGGCTGTCATTTTATTGTTGTTGTTTAGGTTTTGATTTCCTGTTCTGCTGTAGTAACATTTAGTCTGGGAGCATATAAGTATTTCCATATAGTCAGTCATCCAACAGATGTAGGAAATGAGACGAGTACAAAGAAGGTTCACATATGGTATTCGGAATGTGTAAAAGTTATAAATCAAGCTAACAAACAGTTAAATAAAAAATGCTCCATACTCTTACCTTGACAAGTATGATTTCATAATTACCTGGAAAGCCATGTTCAAATTTAGAATTCTTGAACTCTTCAGAATTCACCTACTCCAGAATATGGTGACACAGGAAAGAGCCAGAAACCTGTCCCACCACACTTCTCTTCCTACACCATTCTTTGACCTACTTATATAGACTCCCCATTCCATTTGTCCCAGTTCCTTCCTCAACTCCATTTAAATAGCTACCCTTTGAACCTAGGATTGCTCACATTAGCAGTGTGGTCTGTCTTCATTGTGACAGAACCAGGGAAAAGGCCTGCATAGGCCCTGGATATAAAGCCATTGGACAGAGAATTCTGGGGTGCCAGATACCCCAGAGCATGATCTAGGGGAGAGACATTGGCTGTGAGAGAGCATGTTCCCTTGGCTCTTTGGATGCCTTGCTTAGTGCAGAGAGGCCCGCCCAGAGGAGGACCAGAGTAGAGCCCCCAGTTCACAGACCCCAGGTATAAGGGTGGTACTGGGATTGGAAGCCAAGAAGTATCATGAGTGGAAGCCATAGTTTTCATGGAAAAAAAGTATCCTGTGTGAAGAAATATGTAGTACTGTTCTATGATAAGGAGTTAGGTATAATAGTTTTATAGTGCTCCCAAAGTGATGTCTTATGTGTTGTTGTTGTTTTCTTTCCTACAGTTTAAATGTACTTTGCTCTTGAGATTATGAAAGTTCTCCCATAAGTGAAACACAAATCAAGGAAACTTTATTCTGAAATAATCTGGTTTGGGGAGACAAAAATATAGCAAATAAACGTGAGTAGAAAATAGGTTCTTATAACATGACTGAAGATAGTAGCTTCATAAACTTGTCCATGATAGCAAAGATCATGCATTAACATTTAAAGGTGAGTAACTCAGTAATCAATCTTTTGGATTGGGACAAGAATAGACCCTTCAGTTTGCCTGTCTTGTCTTGGATATGAATTCATAACTCCCATCCTTTTGGACCCATGACCTAAGCCTGAATTAAGTAGACTAAACTATCTCAGGAGCATATGACATTAGACACCAAATGCTAAATCATGGGCCAGTGACTGTGTCTAGAAGGGATCATAATGGAGCCCATCTGACAGCATCCTTAAATCAGGAGTATGGTGCTTTGCCTAATCGTAATTTGTTCTTCTTAGCCTATGTGACAGTTTGAGATTTTTGTGAATCCCAAAAAGAGAAAGATTGTGTTTATAAACTAATCTCCTCTTCTGGGTGTGATACTCTTTGATTATATTGGATTAAGTTGAGGGGCCCTTGGTTAAATTACCTGTTGCTATTAGAGCTTTGATTTGACCACATCAGTAGGGTGTGACTCAGTTTGAGTCCCCACTCCCTTGGTGGGCTGATATAAATGGACACTCACTCAAGAAGACATGTGAGAAAAGAGAGCCCTGTCATTTTTTTATCCTGGGGCCCCAGGAAGAGATGAGCCATTCACCTAATAGTGTGCAGCTGACCTTATGAAGAGAGCCAAGCCTGATATAAAAGGCCAGGAAAGAAACAAGCCCTGTGACAGCCTATAGCTGAGAGAATGGAAGCCCAGAGGGGAAGGCTGAACCCTCACAGAGATCAGTGACCATCTTGCTTCAACACGAGGCAACCAACTTTGGTGAGAAAGCAACCTTGAGTTGGATTCTTTAGGGCCTTGTAACTGTAAGCTCTTACCCCAAATAAGTACCCTTTATAAAAGCCAACAGATTTCTGGTACTTTGTATCAGCACCCCTTTGGCAGACTAATACAGCCTACTAATATACTAAGCTTCTATCAGCCAAAAAACAGTCTTTCTGCATCCTGCCCAGCTCCTCAAACTGTCAACTATTCCACTTTCCCATTCTCTACTTTAGTTCTTGAAAAAGTAATGTACAGGACATGCCTCCAAATATTCACCTCCCATTTATTTCTTATTTCTTATTCTACTGCAGCTCTATTTCTGCATTTATTGCTAGTAAAACTGTACTCTCCAAAGTCCCAAATAGCCTCTGCAAATCCCTGTAATCAACGTTTTTTTCACTTGTCTTTTTCTAATTGATTACCCTGTTCTTGGAAATCTATCTGCTCTTACTTTAATCTTTCTAATTTTGTTTCTCAATATCTTTTACTTGTCCCCCTCTTTTGTCCATTTCTTAAAGGTTGATGTTCCCCAATTCCCTGTTGGCCCTTTTCTCTTCCCATTCTTGCTCTCCCTGCATGATCTTGTTCAATCGTTAAATAAATATAAATGAGCACCTCATCACAGTGCTTTAATATATGCTAATGAGTTACATATCTATTTTAAGCTCTAAACTATTTCCTGAGCTTCATACTCAAATTGCCAGCTTCCTTTTGGTCAACTTGACTTGGATATCTCCCAGGCACTACATCAGCCCTTCCAGAAGAAGAAAATGTACTATCTTTTCCCCAAAACTTGTTATTCCTCCTGTATTACTTATTGCAGACAATTTATAGAAATGCAAGATTTACCTAACCACTGGCTTTATTGATTGGAGGGGTTTTAAAATTTAGCTTCATCTCTTCTGTTTATGTAAGCTTGGGCTTGGATGTAGAAAGTGAGTGTATACATTATGTACCTTCTGCCAGGAAAATGTTTCAGTTATCCAAACCAACCTGTTTTAACACTTGTAATATTCTGACAAGAGTTCAGGAAGAGTTTAAGTTACAGGAGAAACTTTGTACAAAGAAAACAACATTTCTTATTTGTAGTTTAATTTCCTTTCTTCAAAACTATATTGTTGGGGAGCAGATGTAGCTCAGTGGTTGAGTGCCTGCTTCTCATGTACGAGGTCTTGGGTTCAATTCCTGGTACCTCCTAAAAAAAACAAACTACATTGTCATTTTTTACCAGAAGATTATGCACTCAAAGATAAGAATTTATTTTCTTGAGTTTTAAAGTAACCTTGGAATAGGCTTTTTTAGTATGTATGTTCATTGGCAGAATCAGATACTCATCTGTTCCTACAGGTACTATTCATGGCAGGTGATGAGTGGAGACAAAGAAAAGGGAATTGGTATCAATGAGTACCTACTGTGTGTCAGATGCCAGGTTCTTTCCAGGCACTGTACATGTGTAATCTCAATAAATCCTTCAACCTAGGGCCCGGCTAGATAGCTCAGTGGATAAAGAG
>PVKH010000736.1:0-34856 GCA_004027955.1 Chaetophractus vellerosus | reverse complement strand
GAGGATAGGTTAGGGCCAGTCCAAAGATGATCTTGAATAATAAGGTGTTTGGACTTTATTTTGTAGCTAAGAACTCTTAAAGCTATAAGTACTATACAATACATAACTATGATTTAAACTTTACTTATGACACTCACAATTCTGGTAAAAAAATGTAGCATTAAGTCCTAAAACTAAAATTGTCTCAAGTATATTAAAAATGTAAAGTCTAAAATTGGTCCTTAAAATAATATATTGTATTTAATCAAAATTATTGGGTGATTGTTCTATAGATTAGTTCTGGAGGAAGATGCCTCATTATAGTGGAACAAATAAGTGTTCAGGAATCAGAAAAGCTGAATTTTATTGGTGTGATTACAGCTGAGCCACATGGTGTCCTATGATTAAATTTTCTTTCTTGTACAATTCTTTGATTTCTTGAAATTAATAGTTAACTCTTTTTTTTATCGCCCCCCCCACAGATGGCTCCCTTGCCTGTTTGCTCTTTGTTTTTGCTCGTTGTTTGTGCTTGTTGTCTGCTCATTGTTTTTGCCTGCTGTATGCATATCTGCTCCCTGCTCATTTTTTGGTTTTGCTCCTTGTGTGTTTGTTGTTTTTGCTCATTGTCTGCTAGTTGTTTGTTTGTATTCTTTAGGAGGCACTGGGAACCAAACCTGGGACCTTTCATGTGGGAGGCAGGCACGCAACTGCTTAAGCCACATCTGCTCCAGTTACCTTTTTTTTTTTTAAATTAGAGAAGTTGTGAGTTTACAAAACAATCATGAATAAAATACAGATTGGCATACAGCACCCCAACACCAACACCCTACATTAGTGTGGAACATTTGCTACTATTGATTATAATACTTTTTTTCTCTTAACAAATCAAATTTACTGATACATATAAATAAAGCATAAATCCATCCAAAGTGTAAAATTAGTGTTATTCGGTGTAATCACATATTTGTGCATTCGTCATTTCAATCATTCTTTGATTTTTTAAAAAATCAATTTATGGAAGTATATCATTCATACATGAACATACATAAACTATAACTATTCAGTAAACGTCGTGAACTTACAAAACAAACTTGCATAACATCATACAGGTCTCCCACACATCACCCCCCCTCCCAAACACCCTGCATTGTTGTGAAACGTTTGTTAACAAATTATTAAAGAGCATCGTCAAAGTATTATCACTAACTATAGCCTGTATCTTCCTCCCCTATACAGTTTTTGTAAGGATTTATTTATTTATTTACTTTTATCCATTTTTACCACCTCCCCGCCCCATTTTTGCTATTTCTGTGTCCATTTGCTGGGCAACTCTCGTGTCTGTTTCCTGCCCTCTTTTCTCATCCTTCTCCTCTTGTCTTCACTAGGATTCGATCCTTGGAATCTCCAATATGGGAGAGAGGCGTCCTACCATCTGCGCCATTTTAGTTCCTGGTTTTTTGGTTTGTCTCATCCTGGCTCTCCCTTCTGTCATTCTCCTGTTAGATCCTGTTACGTTATCATCTTGCTGCGTGGCTTGTGGGGCCTGATGGTGCACCCCCGCGCGGGGCCTAATGGCCCACGCACCTTCTATATTTTTCTTTTTTAAAATTTTTACTGGGAGGTACTGGGGATCGAACCCAGGCCCCTCCATATAGGAGACAGATGTCCAATCACCTGAGCCACATCTGTCCCCCTGCCATATCTCTTAAGGTTGACCACAGATACCCAAAGTTATAGTCATTTCCCATACAGGATGGTCATATAATAAATCAGGCTTAGTTTATCACCAGCATTCTAAAAACCAGACTTAGGGAGAAAAACTAGGTCTGGGGACAGATGCATGGTTTCTAATATAGCGAATGTTTAGCCTACCCTGATTATCACAAAATCAGGTCAACAAGAATATTTGCATTCAACCATTCTTTATTATTACAATAATAAACAAAAAATAAACAACCAAAACTTACCTTTCATTTTCCTTCTCTCTAGCATATTTGTATTTATATTTTGTGAAAGCAGTCTTATATATGCAATATCACCAATATTCATGTTCTACATGAGGTTTTACTATCTTATAGAGTCCCATGTTATAGTTTTTAGCTTTCCTTCTATTAATATACCTGACTTTAGACTTTCCTTTTCAACCACTGTAATACTCATATAATAGCTCTGCTGGTTACAAACATCATGATATGCTTTAACCATTTCTATTCATTTCCAAAGATTTACAAACAGCCATTTTACCAATTCTGCACGGATTAACCTTTATCTTTCCGTTTTCAATCCTCCTTCTATTTTCTGGCGAGCTATTCTAATTGTTAACTCCATGAGTTTACACAATATATTGAGTTTATAATAGCGCAATCATACAGTATTTGTCCTTTTGTGTCTGGCTTGCTTCACTCAGTATAATGTCCTCCAGGTTCATTCACGTTGTCATATGCTTCATGACTTCATTACTTCTTACTGCTGCATAATATTCCATTGTGTGTTTACACCACACTTTATTATTCCATTCATCAGTTGATAGACACCTGGGTTGTTCCCAACTTTTGGCAATAGTTGCTTTTCTTTTTCTAGTTCCTCCAGGTATGAAGTTATGTCTTTAATTTTAGCTCTTTCTTCTTTTTTTTAATGTAAGTGTTTAGGGGCATAAATTTTCCTCTTAGCACTGCTTTGATGCATCCCATAAGTTTTTGATATGTTGTGTTCTCGTTTTCACTCATCTTGAGATATTTACTGATTTCTTTTGAAATTTCTTCTTTGATCCTTAGGTTGTTTGAGTGTGTTGTTTAACTTCTATATATTTGTGAATTTGCCAGTTCTCTGCCTGTTATTCATTTCCAGCTTTATTCCATTATGGTCAGAGAAAGTGCTTTGTATAATTTAAATCTTTTAAAATTTATTGACCTTGTTTAGTGACCCACAATGTGGTCTATCCTGGAGAATGGTGCATGTGTATTTGAGAAGAATGTATATCCTGCTGTTTTGGGGTACAGTGTTTTGTAAGTCTCTTAGGTCTAGTTCATTTATCATATTATTCAAGTTCTCTGTTTCCTTACTCATTCTCTGTCTAGAAGCATTTGACATTCTGATTAGTATGTGTCTCACAGTAGGTCTATTCAGATTTATTCTGTCTGGAGTATATTATGCTTCTTAGACAGGTATATTTATGCCTTTCATAACAGTTGAGAATATTTTGGCCATTGTTCCTCAAATATTCTTTCTGCTTCTTTTCCCTTCTCTTCTCTTTCTGGGACACCCATGACACATGTGTTTGCACACTTTGTGCTGTCATTCAAATCCCTGAGACCCTGATTGATTTTTTCCCATTCTTTTCTCTCTCTGTTCTGTCTGTAAGATTTTGATCATCCAGTCTTCTAGTTCATTGATTGTTTCTTCAGTCTGTTCAAATCTGCTGTTGTATGCCTCTAGTATATATTTTAATCTCTACTATTTTGCCTTTCATTCCCATACTCTCTGTTATATTTCTTTTTATACTTTTGAATTCTTCTTTATGCTCACCTGGTATCTTCTTAATATCCTTTATGTCTTTATCTATATTTTCCATCATCTCCTTGAATTTATTTAGAAGATTTGTTTGAATATTTTTGGTTAATCGTTCCAAATTCTGTGTCTCCTCTGAAGTTTTACTTTGTTCCCTTAACTGGTCCAGCTCTTCCTGTTTCTTAGGATGGCTTGTAGTTTTTTGTTATTTTCTAAGCATCTGATTATCTTGATGAGTTTCCTCTGAAGAACAGTTTCTCTCTCTTGCCTAGTGTTTCATTTTTGTTTGGCTTTGTGTTAAGGCTTTTCTTTGATACTTGGATCAACCTGTTCTAAACCTTTAGAGTAGCCTGTGTTTTACTGTTTAGATGTTTTCATCTCTTCTTCATCTTATTTTTGCTCTGGATATGTGGTAGGATTTTGATGATTTCACTTTTTGTACAATTGTTCATCTCCAGGAGAAAACTTCATTTCCTCCGATCCTTCTCTCAGAATCTTGATCTGTTCTGTTTGCTTTTATTTTGTCTATATAGGTTTTTTATACCCTTTCCCCTGACTCTAGCTGCTTTTGTCCTGGAGGGTGAAATTGGGAGGAGGGTTCCCTGGAGGATTTTCCCAAGTCAGTCTTTCCTAGCCAAAACATGGCAGGGATCCATGAAAGTGGTGCAGACTGGCCCCACTCTGGGGAGGGGATTAGAAAGGACAGCAAAAGCCTGTTTGATAGCTCACTGAAGCTGTGCTTTCCTGGCCTGTCCAGAAGATCCTGCCCTTCAACAAACTGTTTCCCACTGCTCTGAGAAGGCACTGTGTTTTTAAATCTCTGCTACCTCTGCCTCTGTCCAAGGCAGAGTTGAAACAGTGGCTGCCACCACCTTTGTCTAGGGTGGATTGAAACAGTAGCTCAGAGCTGGGACCCACCAATCTGAATTCTCTAGTCAAAAGCCATGAACAGTGCTCAGCTGTCACCCACCTATCCCCTGTTCTTGAGGAAGAGCCATCCTTCAGCAAACTGTTCCCTGCCACACTGAGGAGGCACTATATCTTTAAATCTCCATCACCTCCACCTCTGTCTGTGGCAGGGCTGAATCAATGACTACCACCACCTTTGTCCTGGGTGGGTTGAAATAGTAGCTCAGAGCTACTGAGCCAAATTTGCTAATCAAAAGCCATGATCAGTGCTGGGCTGTGCCTCCCACCCCCCCACACCCCATTCTTGGAGAAGATCTGCCTTTTAGCAAACTGCTCCCCTCTGCCCTGAGGAGGTACTGTGTCTTTAAATCTCTACTACCTCTGTCCCTGTTAGGGGTGGGGTTGAAACAGTGGCTGCCATCACTTTTGTCTGGGGCAGGTTGAAACAGTAACTCCAGTCAGTACCCAGTGATCTGAATTCACTAATCAAAAGCCATGGCCAGTGTTTGGCCATGCCACCTCTGTTCCTGGTGAAGAGGATTTTTATGTTCCTTTCTGTCAGCAGCAGTTAGCCAGGGACTGGACCCCATGGCAGCCCACCATGAGAGTGTGGGATGGGCACCACAGCCACTGGTGGAGAAAGCTAATTCCCTGTTCTTTACTGTAGTTTATCATTCTTTCCTGCCTGCTCTCCCCTGTGGATGCTGTACAGTGTTTCTCTGGCATCTAGAGCCCCAGAACAGTTGATTCAGACAGTTCCTGCCTGTTTAATACATGCCTTGGTGGAAGGACTGAGTCCTGGAGCTCCCTACTCCACCAACTTCCCTGGAAGTTTTCACATCTTTTTCTATTTGCTAGGTTTTCTATATTCCTATTATTAATCCATTCCATACTTTTTTGCCCCTTGCCAAACTCTTTGAGAGTGCTGTAAAAAATCTTCTCAATATAGTCAAACCCATCAGGTAATTTATCAGTTTTTTTTTAAGACGTCCCTTCTGGAGCCCTCTATTCTTCTCCTCTAATTGGGACTGACTGCTTTCTAAGTATGCTGCCCATCTGTTGTTCTAAGATTTATCTTTAACATCATTCTGGGAGTTTCCTTGGCTTCTTTCTTGTATTGAATTTCTTGTTTCCTGGATTGCAAATCTTCATTTTTTTCTACTTTATTTCCTTGGTTTGGAGTATTCCAAACAGCAGCTTCCTTTCTTAGTAAATCCCTGAGAAAGAATGCACAGGAAAGATACTTTTTGAGCTCTTGTCCTGTGCTCTTTGAATATCTGAAAATATCTTTATTCTACTTGCACATTTAACTGATAATTTGCTTGGCTAAAGAATTGTAGTTTGGAAATCAGTTTCCTTACAAATTTTGAAGACATTTCTCACCTATCTACTAACTTGTAGAATTCCTCTTAAAAAAACGAATGTCATTCTAATTCCCAATCCTTTGTACATGCTTTCCTTTTCCTCTTTGGAAATATTTCTTTATCTTCTCTTTATCCTTGTGTTTCAGATGTTATGTGAAGGTTCTATGGGTGATGAGGCACAAATATAGATAACCAGCCAGCCAAGAGTACTTGATAGGACAGCTTTATTAGAGCAAAGAGCCTGGAGGAGGAGAAGGGAGAATAAGCACAGCAGAGAGGTCCTGTCTTAGCTAACCTGGGCTTCTGTGAGGGTCCATGGAGGTGCAGGGAAGGAGAAGAGCACATATGGGTCTGGGTCTTTATTGTGACCCAGATGGGTGGGGTAGAATTTTCTCATGATACTGGGGATTAGAGGTTTTAAACTATATGGCATGAAAGGCAGAAGTGACAAGAGATGTTTGGAGAAGCTGAGGGCAGCTTCTTATCATCCAAGTCATATGAAAGTACCTGCCTAGCTAGTAATTTATGCAGCGAGAAAGGATAGAAATGGCAAGGGGCCATTTAGAGAAAAAGCAGCAGGGATCATTCAGGAGAAGAAGGAGCAGGGGCCTTTTGGAGAAGCTAGGGCAGCTCTTATCACCCCAGACCATATAGAAGTGTGGGCCTTGCTAATTGTGGTTATGCTAATTGTGGCAGGCCTAACTGATGTGGTAGTTTAGAACGGAAACTTTTGGATGGGCCATGCAGGGTGATGAAGCACCAAATGTAATTTCTTTTATGCCATTATACCTTGATGTTTTGAAATTATGTAATGACATACCTTAGAGTTTTGTGCTTTTTTTTTTCAATCATTTGTTGTGCTAGATATTCAATAGGCCTTTTCATTTTTTTCGGTTCTGGGAAATTTTCTTGTAATTATTTCTTTGATTTCTTGTATTAAAATCTTTGATTTTCTTATTTCTGAGGATATTAATTAGAGTTTCATCTTTTAATTTTCTCCTGCACCATTTATCTCTTCTCTGAATTTCTTCCTTTTTCTTTATTTTGGTCCTTGCTTTTCATTTCAGAGACTGTTTGTATTCAACTGCAAGGTTCTATAAAGTTGAACCTTGTTTGGTACAAGGCCATTGGCTTTATTTCTTCATCTTCATGTACTTTAAGGTCTTTTCCCTTGCTAAAAATCTTTGTTCTTGTGTGTAGTTTGGATTTAATATAATTCCCAACTGATCACAGCTAGATTCCATATCACTTACCTCACTTTCAGAATAGTGGTGATTATTTTTGCTTTTGTTGTTTTGAACCTCTTTGAGCAATAGACCTGTGGTGTAGCAAATTATATCTTTTGTACAAATTAGAGTAAACTGAAAAACACAGGTGACTTTTGTTCCTTTCTGCATCACAAATATCTTTTCAATACACCTGATTGATTGTAAAGGGAACTCCACAAGCAGATGTGAGCTACTGGGACCTACTGATGGTAATTTGAGTGCTGTGATGTTTATTGTGCTGTGCTATTTGGCAAGCATGTAGGAAGCTTTAAAATTTTTGCTTTTCCAAAAATTCCTAAAAGAAAATGAGATGAAAAGTTTAAATTAGAAAGAAGTTTCCTTTCTGTGGAGATTCACAGAGAATATCCTGGTGAGTCAATAAAAATATTGTTCTGCTTGATTGTTGGAGTTGAATTTGTGTTGCTTGCATCCAGAAGAGTCTTTGACTCATTAGGGACAGTGGAGATGGAGGAGATTGGGCTACTACATGGGCCAGTGCTTTGCACTTGCAGCCTCAGTGTTGCCATTGGTGTTGATGACCAGTTCTTGTGTGTCCTCTTTAGATATCCAGAAGAGATACCCCTATAAGGTAATACATATTTCTAAGATGGTGGATTATATATTATTTGAAATAAAGAACAGTATTTTAGTTTCCTGGATGCTAAAACAAATACCATGCAATGGGTTGGCTTAACAATAGGAATTTATTGGATCATGGTTTCAGAGGCTAGAAGGCTTGCTAGCCTGGGATCAGTGTCTTCTGGCTGGCGAGGAGTCTTTGGGTTCCTTGGCTTTTCCATCACATGGCAATGTACATGGTGAGGTCTTCTCCTTTCTCCTCTGGGTTTGCTGACTTCTAACTTCTGGCTGTTCCCTGTGGCTTCTCTTTTTCTGTCTGAATTTCATTCTCTTTATAAAAGACTTCAGTTATCTGGATTAAAGCCCAATCTGATTCAGTTGGGCCACACCTTAACTGAAGTGGCATCTTGTTAATGGGTGCACACCCTCAGGAGCATGCCTTGTGTGGAATACATGATTCAATCCCCAACAGCTTCTTAGAGTTTGGTATAATCCATTGAATGTGGTTTTTGTTTGCTTTAATGTCATGGTATAGGGGATGGGAATAGATTCCTCTGAAATTTGTTCAGTTAACAAAGAAATTCTAAATGATCAAAATAAGGAAGACATTGCCAATCTTTATTTCTAAACCTCTCAATTACTTTAGAAGTAGAATATGATTAAAGGTTTGTAGAGAAAGGGGTTATTGTGTCAATATTGACATTTATGTGTTAATAAATGATCCAACCAATAAATGATCCAACCTGAAAAACATCCCTTTAGTTTGGAATTAGCTCCTCCACTCACAATGATTCCTATGACATTTGGATGTCTTTTTAATGTGATAGTAATTATTGCATATACTGTTGGTTGACTATCCAGGAGGCATTCCTTTCTTTACCCTTGCCAACAGAAGCCAAATCTTATTCAGGCAAAGAGTGAACATACTCTTAAGGGACTTTGGGGTCCTCACTCAAAAAGCTGAAATTTGGTCATTTTTACCTGGCCATGGTAATTCTGTTTTCCTTTCCTTTGATTGGACTGAGAATGTGATATAATTTTGACTAATGAAATATGAGGTAAAGTCTGCAGAGTGGCTTTTGGGAAATTTGTCTTTGTTCCCAATGAAGGGACCAGGAATGTCTCTGTTTTGTGTGGCTGTGATATGTGGAACAGCTAAGCCATTTTGCAGCCATGAGAGGATGTTCTTGAGGACCTCACTGGAGAGGGCAGAGCAGAAAGATGAAAAGAACCTAAGCATGGATAATATTACTGAGCTGTTGATTTGATTAACCTTGGGGCCATACCATCTTTGGACTCTGTGTTCTGTGAAATAGTGAGTGTCCTTAGAGTGTAAGACATTTTGAGTTGGTCCTTCAGTAACTCATAGTTGAAATCATCCTAAATGATAAGATAATAAAACATGTTTAATGCTTTAACTCTTTTGACTAAGAATTCTTTCTCTTATACTTCCTCCAAATATGTGAGAAGGATGATAAGAAAATTAAAATTGAGAAAAGAATTTCAAATATTAAAGAATTACAAAAACCAAAAGGTATTTCAATCAATTATTCAAAAAATTATTTGTTGAGGATAGGGGGAATGATAGCACTGTGTTAGATATGGATATATAGCAGAGAACAAGGCAGAATCTGTCCCTACTCTTTTGGAACTCACAGTCTAGTGGATTTTAGAGAGCATTTAGTCTAATAGTCTCATTTTACAGATATGGACAACTTTTATGTCTCAGGGTTGGTCTAACTACTTTTTGGCCCTTAGTAAAGGAGGGTGGATCCCATTAGAGGAAAGACTCTAAATTTGTGGTTCATTTTGCTTTTGAGCATATAGTTAACACTTTTGCTCATCTGAGTACCCAAGAGTTTTGGATACCCAAAATTGGTATTGGATCTGAGTTTGGGCGTAGGGTTGGAGACATCTGGATTTCTGTGCATAACAGAGTAAGAACGATTTGGGAATTACTGGGACAATCAGTGTATGTGTATGTGTGTGTGTGTGAGTGTGTGTGAAAGTACAAGATGGTCAAATATTGGGTACTAGTTGGAGTATAGAGACCAGTGAGAAATCCCCTGTGTCATGGTGCTTAAAGGACTTTTAAGATCAGAGATGAGTTATACGCAGTTTTAAGTCATATGCTGTGCTATGCAGGAATGTAACTCCTTGACAGTGACCTAGAAAACTTCAGTGAAAGCTTTACTACACATCATAGGTTTTGTTCCTTTGTTGGTTGAGCAGGGAAGCAGAGAGATGAAGGAACAACCTCAAGGCACAGAGCAGTGAACAAGAATTCACCAGAGACAGGAAAATATAACTCCATTTCCCCATTCTTCTCTTTTTAGGAATTTTGCAGATATCTTGAAGAAGGGTATAGACTTTTCAATGGATATGAAATGGGATTTGATTCACTTTAATCTACATTTTAATGGACACCTGGGTAGTGACATACACTATTACTGACTGTAAGGCTTATCACAAAACTGATTATTCCATTATTGGGTCAATCCCCTCCCATCTAGACAGTAAGCTCCTTTAGGGCAAGGACCATGCCTGTTTGATCAAGGCACATTTCACTCCCTTTCTTTCTCCTGTTAACCTATCTTCCAAATTCTATCTCTGTGAGTGTGCTCAATTTGCTTGAGTCATATTCAGTGAGGTCATGTAATAGTTGTCCTTCAGTGACTGGCTTACTTCACTTAACATAAGGTCTTCAAGATTCATCCATGTTATCCCTTGTGTTAATACTGCATTCCTTCTTACAGCTGAGTAATATTCCATTGTATGTATATACCACAATTTGCTTATCCATTCATCTGTTAATAGACACTTAGGTTGCTTCTAACTTTTGGCAATAGTGAATAATGCTGCTTTGAGCATTGGTGTGCATATGTATGTTTGTGTTCCTGCTTTCAGTTCTTCTGAGTAAATACCCAGCAGTGGGATTGCTGGATCATATGGCAGTTCTATAGTTGGCTTCCTGAGGAACTGCCAAACTGCCCTCCACAATGACTGCACCATTGCACATTCCCACCAGCAGTGGATAAGTGTTCTCATTCCTCCCCATCCTCTCCAACACTTGTAGTCCTCTGTTTTCTTAATAACCACCAGTCTAATGGATGTAAGATGATATCTCATTGTAGTTTTGATTTGCATTTCCCTAATAGCTAGTGATGTCGAACATCTTTTCATGTGTTTTTTAGCTATTTGTATTTCCTCTTTGGAAAAGTGTCTATTCAAATCTCTTGCCCCTTTTAAAAATGGGTTGTTTGTCTTTTTATTTTTGAGACTTAGGATATTTTAATATATGCTGGGTATTAGGCCCTTATAGATAGATGGTTACCAAATATTTTCTCCCATTGAGTAGCCTGCCTTTTCACTTTATTGACAAATTCCTTTGAAGCACAAAAGTTTTAATTTTGAGGAGGTCCCATTTAACTATTTTATCTTTCATTGCTTGTGCTTTGGGTATAAAGTTTCTGAAAACATTTCCTACCACAAGATCTTGTAGGTGTTTCCCTACATTATCTTCTAGGAGATTTATGGTCTTGTTCTTATATTTAGGCCACCAGAGGTTCGGAGGGGAGGGAGAGGAAAAAATAGGTGTAACATGGGGAGCATTTTTAGAACATTGGAATTATCCTGCATGACATTGCAATGACAGATACAGGCCATTATAGATTTTGTCAAAACCTATAAAATTGTGTGGGGCAAAGTGGAAACTATAATGTAAACTGTAGTTCATGGTTAGTAGCAATGCTTCAATATGTGTCTATCAATTGTAACAAATGTACCACACTAATGAAAGATGTTGTTAATATGGGAAAGTGTGGGAGGGGTAGGGGTGGGGTATATGGGAATCCCCTATATATTTTTCCCCTATTTAAAAAATTATTTTTATTATTTTGTTTTTTTCTCTGACCCCTATATTTTTGATGTAACATTAATGTAATCTAAAGCTTCTTTAAAAATAAAAAAAATTTAAAAATGTCATGCATGCAAATGTTCATAGCAACTTTATTTGTAATAGCCCAAAACTGGAAATAAACTAATTGCCCATCAACAGGAGAATGCATAAACAAATTACAGTATATCCATTCAATGGAATACTACCAAATAATAAAAAAAATAAACTATTGATATTTGCAACAACATGAGTGAATATCAAATAATTATGCTGAGTGAAAGTAACCAGGCAAAAAAAGTAAATAGTTCATGATTCCATTTATAGAAAACGCTAGAAAATGCAAACTAAAGTGACAGAAAGCTTGTATTTAGAATATATAAATAATTCCCTCAAATCAATAGGAAAAAGGCAGATAATCCATCAAAAAGTGACGAGTCGAACAACTACATCACAACAAACAAATATCCAAATGGCCAACTAATATGTGAAAAAGAAAAAGAAAAAAAACAAACATTTTGTATTAGGTAGTACTCTGCCCATAAGGTTAAGTATTCAATTAATATTTATTAAATAGTTCCTTCCTGACAGGGAAAGAATATTATTTAAATATTCATAGCATTTCCCCTCCACTTGCTGAGGAGAACCAGCTGCCTCACCAGAAGAGTTGTCTTGTGAAGGCCAATTATATATTGATTGTGGGTGAGGGAGAGACCTGGAGAAGTTGGGAGAGGCCAGTCAGGTTCACCCTGGAAATATCAGAGAAACTACTGACAAGAGAAAAGTAATAGGTAGAGACATGAGAAAGGCAGACAGAAAAGAAGTTTTGTGTGGGTTTAGTTGGAGAGATTTGGGGAGCTTGGAGAGGGAGAAGAGAGTCTTTGGGAGCAGGTGCAATGCATATTAATATCAATCTCTACCTCTATTTAACCTATTAGTCAACAAACATACAAATATTTATGTAGAAAGAAAATAGGAAAAGCTGGTTTCTATCAGTTTTGCTATTTGTAATGAGTATGATCTCTTTGAACAATTTTCAATAGATTTCAAAGCCTATAGAATTGTTTCTTGGTTAATTTGGCTGTATTTCTTTGAGTGAGATCCCAGGATTGTGGCTGACTTCTGGGTGAGAAAAATCCAGCCTGGCTTTACATGGGTTTCAACTTCGCATAGTAAACTGAGGTTCACACTTTGGTATCCTCCATGCTGCCTCCAAGGACTCAGTAGGGACAGCAAATATTTGTTGGACAGAATTGAAATAGCAATAATCTAGGATTATATACCATCCAATCCAATGTCTTCTACATAGGGAGAGAATTAAGACTAACATGAGGTATGTCTTTAGCTTTTGTTCTTTTCTTTAGTAGATTTAAAGAATGGTGTTAGAAAATGCACTGTGAGAGAAAGACATTCAGTTTTAGGACTATTCCAGAAATTATGCATGGAGGTCATTTAGACTTATCTACTTTTCCATTTGTTTAGTCTGTGGGAAGCAAGTCACTCCCTATTACTAACCAGATCCTTTAAAGGATCTTAAAATATTCAAATTGGATTTTTTCAAAGCCCCGAGGCTCACAGAAAAGTCACACACCAGGCCAGAATTTAAGTTAAGCTTCTCTGCTGGAATTCAGTAAAACAAACGTCTTCCTCTTTGTTCATAACACATCCCAGTGATCTCTGTTTCAGCTGAATTTATTGGGATTGAAATAAGTGGAATCTTAGATTAAAAGTTTCATTTCAGAGAGGCCACATTTCATTTCAGCGGCATGGAGAGACGGATCTTATACCAATCTGGTGACAGGGTAGGGGTTTCCTGGGAGGAGCAGCGGCCCTAGGCTACTGTAGATGTGACATGGCTCAGTGGTGTTCAGGTGGGCACTGCTGTGTTCTAAAAGAAACCGCCCGACAGGCTCTCAAAGGACCAGATACTTTCCATTCAATGGATGACAAGTGGTTGGAACCTTTGTGAGAGGTCCAATTTTATCCCCCACTCACCGGTTTCCATCTCTTTTACTACTGCACTTCTAGGAGGCCAATGTGAAACTGTGTCTGTGGCCATGTTAAGGTAGGAGGAGAGCAGGTCTCTTTATTTTTGTTTTTGGAGGCATTTAAAAAACCCTGGGCCTGATACCACCTGTCAAGCACACAATCTACTATCTCTTATAAGTGCCACTGGAGGAGGTGTGATGGCCAACCATGGCCTGACAGGAAAAGCAATCCATGTAGAAGCCTCCAGAACCTGTTCCCACTGGGCCAAAGTGTTGAGTATTAAGCAGATGAACCATGACCCCTGGGGATTGTGTCCTAAGGTGAGGACCACCTTGCAGGTTTAGTCAGAGGAACAAAAACAAAACAAATCAACTGGATCCCCTAAAGTTTGGGGGAAGCTCACTTTGCCTTGAACCAGCCAAACGTTGCTCTGCTATGTTCTTGTCTGTATAAAAGAAAAGAAAGGCAGAGCTCATGATTCAGACCTAGTGGCCTAATGGCTATGGGCTGCTTGCAAGTCTGAGAAACGAGAGGGAAAGAAAAACTACACTCATGGGCTTGCGCTAGAAGTGTTTACACCACCTTGGCAGGGAGAGTTGGCTAGAAGGCGAGTGATGTGGTTTGGCTTTGTGTCTTCACTGAGAAGCTGAGACAAAGCTCAGAGGACCCATTCATTGTGCATTATCTCTAGTCTTTGCATCTGTGGCAAAACGGGTGCTTGGGGTTTGGGCTGCTGAGTGGCGTGGGGGTTTGGGGTGAGGAGGAATGGAATGCACAAATAAGTGCCTCCTGCCATGGAGTCAGGAGAAATCCTATGAAGAACCGGACATTGTTTCAGAAGTTGATTCCACCTATAAGCCTTTTCTTAAACTCAAATATATTGTGCACCATATGCACGTGTGTGCATACAGATACACACAGACATACACACACACACACAGGCTCACACACATTCACACACACATGTGCACTCACATTCACACACAGGCATTTCCCCCAGGGTCAGTGCATCTTTGGTTGTTTTCCTTCTAGTCAAGGGGGAGAGGGTCTCATATAGTGGGGTGGATAAAATGGGGTTATTTTAAAGTGCATTTCCCCTCCTCATTCCACAGAGGATTGAGGAGGATTATGTGCAGCTTTCATGAAATGTCTTGTGCTTCTCCCTGGGACAGGAACTGTAAATGTCAAGTCATCAGTCTCTGCAATAACGGCTCGCACAGGTACTGGCAGCCACGGCAGGAGGGAAGAGCGTGGCTGGCTCACATGCACGTCAACTGCAGCTTCTGAAACCAAGGCCCTAGCAGCCTGTGTAGCCAACAGACTGAGAGACGAAGACATTTAGAGATGGGGAAGGGGGGGTGCTGGAGACACCCCAGGGGCTCCAAACCACCCTGCAGACTGTGTGGCAGAGCAGAAGCAGCAGGCTTAGCAGGTGCAACCCTCTCACTGCTAGAACCAAAACTCCAGGTGCCCTGTATGCAGTCGGTATTAACAGCGCTTCTCAAACCTTGACGTGCAAGCGAGCCACCTACTGATCTTGTTAAAATGAAGTTTCTGATTCAGTAGGTCTGGGCATAGGGCATGAGATGCTCCCTTTCTAACAAACTCCCAGGTGACCATGCTGTAGGCCGGGGTATCATGCTCTGATTAGCAAGATGTTAAGAGAGTATCAGGTCACAGGCATACTCTTAGGGAGCAGAGCTTCAAAGGAAGGAGAATCAATTATGTATGAAATGGACAAACTTTCAGCTTTCACTTATCCTCACAAGTGGCAGGAGGCAATGTCCAGATAACTCCCATATCTTTCAGATTTGGATTTAGAATGCCTGGTACGATTACAAAATCTCTTTCTACAGCTGACAGCTGATGTTGGGCTGTTTGGATTTATATTAAGGTGGTTTAGCAATTCCTGAGCACACGCCAGCTGAGGAAAGGAGCACGCTGGGCAGCAGGGGGAGGCGGGCTTGGCATGCATGTTGGCCAAGGACCATCTGTAAAGTGTGCAGCCCCCATGTGGATTGTTGGGATCTAGGTTTTGCACTGGATGGTTCTTCTCTGGCTCAGCTAGAGAAGGGAACTTAACACAGGGCTCTGACGGTTACCTTCCTCCCCCCCCCACCCAAGTTTACCGAAAGGAAGAAAATTGAATAGGTAGGGAGAAATAGAAAATGACACCAAGAGAACGGAGGATGAGATTGTTTGGGTTTCTATTTTTATTTTTTATTTTTGAGAGGAGAGAAAAATAAACTTCATAGGACAAATGAAGGAGAAAAACATTTAAAAAAAAAAAAAAAAGGAAAAAGAAGAGAGATGAGTGATGAAGGGTGGAAGGAAATCTCCCTGGTAGATAAAACAGATTTGCCAAATATATTACATTCATTAAGATTTTTCTCTGCTTATAATGTGTGCTTTTCGGAGGCTTTTCTTAGCATTAACGGACGCTCTGGGAGAAGAGAAAGTTGGCAGAGAGAAGCCGAGCAAATATATAAATAAGCTTTGGAGGTTTCAGAAGTTTTATTTCCCACAATAGAATGCTCTCCAGGCTGGGCAAACTTTTTCTTACTTAAACAAATGCTTTGAAAGACAAAGATTTCATAGCGTCAGTGGAACATTCAGACTAATAATTGCCTCTGTTCTTCCTGCCTTGAAGTCTCAACAGCCAGCAGATTTATGATTCACTTTCGGCAGTAAAGCTCCTTCAAATAAATATCACTTTCCTTGGCTGCAAATTGAGTTTTCGCAAACACACAAGGATAGACTTCACTAACAGGAGCTAAGTTTTCTTGGTGTATATGTATATATGATTATGAAACACTGTGTTTGCCTTTTCCCTCCATTGTTGGGAAGAATTGACTCGAAAACTCTACGAAAAGTCCTGGAAGAGCTTGCAGTCTAATGGAGAAGGCGGATGTCCAAACAGACACTTTCAAATGAGCATGCAGGATGAGTTTGCTCTGACTGATGAATTCCTTGACATCTCAGAGGTTATTTACAAAAAGAACCAGCCCAGAGAGCTCAAGAGGTGCTATTTCCTCAGAAGGTGGAATTTCCCCCTCCACTTTAGCCTCATATATAGATTCCAAGAAGCTATTATGCTTTCTGTAATTTTTAGTAAGATTTTAGACCTTTCAACCATAATATTCAGAAATGAGACCTCTCTATTAGGACATTTCAACAAAGCTAAGGATGTCTTGATCTTTTAATAGGACAGTTGGCTCATGGAGTGATATGTTAATGATTTCTCTCTTCAGCCCACATGTGGTGCTGGTGGTTGTATCAAGAGAGTTTTACCCTTAGCGGTTACTTGGTGTGTCCTCATACAAGGGCTGCTTGTCTTTCACTGCCCTCTCCTATGGGAGGCTGACCATTAGTTGAAACTACAGAAAAGAAGAAAGTGTGCCTCTTTGGTGCTAGAGAGAAGTAATTTCCCACTCAAACATAAGTTTTCTCTTCTCTTCTCTAAGGACATAGACGTTAAGGACTTTGGGGTCATACAGCAGCAAAGTTGGGCTAAATGGATCAAATTTCCATTTCCCCCTAGTTCATGGTAGCTGTGCCCCCAACAATGCCACCCCCCCTACATATGAACCTTCAGTGCAAATGAAGACTTGGGATGTGATATCAAGGCAGGGCTTGTTATGTTCTCTGCATCTCCCTATTTTTCAAAGAACCATGCAGAAACAGGTGCATTATATGAGCTCTTTGGTGACTATTTAAGTGCAATTTTCACCAATGTATTCAAGGTTCCTATAACCATTTGCAGCAAAAAAGGATCTTCACTCCTAACAGAGTTGCGTGTATTTAAAGACCAATTTTGAATGCAATTAATACAATTTGGAAAGATTGGAGGTACAGAGAATGAGATGCCAAATGTAAGAATATGCTTTATTTGGAAATGCTTACCCATCCGTTTAGTACTGACGATAAAATCACAATAAGATAAACAATAGTAGACGAACAAAATAGAGCCTTGTATTCACAGTTGTTCTGTCTAGCATGCAATAAATAAGCATAACCTACTTTGCAGGGTTGTCATCAGGTTAAAGTGTCATACCCACTGTAAGAGGGCTTTGAAAAGTGTTGATGAGCAGTTTGCTGTCAGGGCTAGAGATTCTGAAGAAAGACAGCAGAAAGTGTTGTACAATGATAAGGTATTCATTCAAAAATCACTTATTTGATGGGCAGCTACTGTGTACAGGGAGTGTGCTAAATCTAGAAATAATATGGTGAACAATATAGGCATAGTTTTAATTATATCATATCCCATAGGGATATGCAATCCTCAAGATGAGGGAACTAACTAAAGAGCTATAATAAGGTCTGATAACTGTTATGATGGGGAAAGTACCATTGCTGTGTAATAAACCACCCCAAACCTCAGGGCCATGGAAACATTCTCTTACCCATTAGTGGGAGGAACTGCGAAGTCACTGGACAGAGATGTGGATAGTTTGTGAAGGCTGAAGAATTGAGGGGAGTGTTGCAAACTCCCACCAGGTACATAGAACATCAGCACCTGATGAGACCTAAAAAATGAGTAGAATTTATCCAGATAAGGGGGTGACGTTGATGGGCTAGGTGGTGGAGGAAATGTTCCATGCATGGGTAACAGCAGGTGGGCAGTTCTAGAGTCATGGCAGGTGTGAGGACTGAAAGAAGCCGGTGTGGATGGAGAGAAGAAAACAATGGTGGAGGGCAGGCTCAGGTCAGGAAGGACGGTGTCTACCTTGTTCATAACTGACTTTGGAGTTCCTCTTAAGAGCCTTCAGAGCCATTGAGGACTTTTGATATTATGGTTATTATTTTCTAGTCATCATTGACCCCATAGTCTGGATTTAAGGGAGAAAGTCCTTGTTCTGGTTGCAATCAGATAAGCAACAAAGTGCACCTTCCTCAATATTTTGATTAAGGTCTTACATTTTGTGTTATTTGTCCAATATATTCCTATTCCCTTGGGCCCTCTGATTTATGTCTCTGCACAATCCCATTTTGACCTTTAGTAATTAGAGCAAATATTTTAAGTTCAGCATATTAATTCCTCTTGCAGGAAAAGCACTTTTTCTGAGAATCATCATAAATCATTAAAAAAATTAATTGGCCAGTAACAGGAGGGCCATTTTAGAGCAAATACTGGCAGTCTATCTGGTTATGGGCTAAAGCTCTAGATGTCAGACACAATTTCTGACCTGCTCATACCTCTGACCTACTCAAAGTAAAGAAAGGTCTTTCTTCTCTCATTGATTGGCATCTTTAATCCTTTAAAGTATTTTAAGGAGGCATGAAGGAAGAGTGAGAAGAGCTAGATTTTCCTACCCACTCTGCCCTGACTGCTTGGGTGACCTTGGGCCAATCAATCCCACTGAGCTGCAATGTTTCTGTCTATAAAATGAGGGTGTAAATGCTCCTCCAAAATCTTTCCAATTCCAAAACGCTCTGATTTGTGGATTATGCTCTGAACATAATGATAATTCCACAAATGGAGTTTTGTAGTTTTCAATTCCGAGGATTGCCCAAAGTACCCTTTGCTGTTGTATGAAGTCAAGAGTTGGGGAGATTCATTAAAGATGAAGCAGAAAGAAGTTAGGAAAAGGACATTTGCATGCATGTAGGCAATAAATTAACCTGTTGTGAGTTAAGACATCTGTCAAGAAGTATTAGCGAGAATTGCAATGGCTGCTTGATCACCTGGGTGCTGGAGAGAGGGCTGTGTTATGTAGTGTGCAGCAAGCTAGCGTTCGGCTAAGGATCCTGGGATTCTTATTTATTTATTTATTTATTTATTTTACTTTTACATGAATCTTTTACCCTAACTTTTGAGATTCATGGTTATAAATCTGAATATTTTCTGCATCATATGATTCTTTGAACAGCAGGGGAATTGTCCTTTCTCTAGCCTGTCAGTGGCCAAGGACTGTGAGTGAGTGTAGGGGACTACTGTGAGTCAAATTCAATTTCAGAATTTAAATTTACATTGAAGCTGAACTTACTTAGTCTCCCGGACAGCAGTTGTATCAACCAGTCTCTTAGCCCTTTGTAATTGATGTTTACTTACCATCACTTAGGCACAAGAATTTTCTCAGAGCTGAAAGGGTAGCAGAGCTCAATTCTCTGTTGTCTTTCCAACATGCCACAGTCCACTGATCAGGGCATCTACAACTCAAATAGTTAGAATTTCCCAGAGCAACACAAGCACTCAATCCCAAAGATAAATTTCAAGTATTCTAAATGTATCCCAGCACTTTAAAAGCCAAGCCAGTTATTTCCCAAGGAAGAGTTTGGTTGGCTGTGATTATAGAAATAAATCTGCCCTTCATTTTTAGCCCAGTGGCCCATTACAGCTTGCTTCAGAGTCTAAGATCCCAAGAATAACGAGAGTCATTTTATGGGAATGAGCGATTATAAATCACAGACTCTGTCAGTTTTGTGCTTTTCCCCCAGTGTTCTTTTCTCTGAGAGTTGTGCAGACAGTTGGCCCCAGAGACCACCCCTTTGAGAAGACTCACCTGTTCTTTGTTTGGTTTTGACTGAAGCCTCAAATCAACCCTGGCTGTATCCCAGGGCCACCTGATACTCCCAAATAGAGAGGAGATTGAGAGCATGTTCGTTTTTAAAGCATACATAGTTTCAGAAGGTTTGACTCTTGCTTTCCAACTAAATTTTGCTCCTATACTTAAATAAAAAACAGAACATTGCCTTGGAATGCAAATCCCAGGCAAACAGGATTAAACAAAGCCTGTGCAAGGTCTGCAGAACTTTCGCCAGTGGAGTGTATCTAAAGGGTCTCCACAAGACACTTCCACAAAGAATGCCACCCAATGTGGCAAACTGGACAATTCCGGATCTGGGAAATGATCTTGAAAGGGAATGGCTCATCCAGGTCTGTGGTGTCCAAGCTGGGCACGAGTGGGAAGAAAAATTAGAATTCCTATTCCTATATTTATTTCCTTTTAGTTTTAATAATATACATAATATATCAGGACAGCCCCATATGTATAGAATTTATTTATAAATATGATGTGTTCGCCAAGTGTTTTTTTACCCATAGGGTGTATGATTAGAAAATTTGGAAACAACTAATTAGTGCGCAATGAGCTTTCTTAGTGAGAACTTCTTAATGAGATTTACTCTGAATGCAACTCCTCATTTTGACTATTTGTTTCTATCACTTTAGTCCTAAATACATTTTACAAGACAAATAAACTGAAAAGCTCTGTGGTATGGAAGGAAGGGTGAGGCAGAGGTGGGGGTGGTGGGTGGGGGAGTTGAGAGAGTAGGGGTAATTGGTGGGAGAAGAGAAGGAGATGATGGAGGGGCAGAGTGGGGACCCTGAGCTCTAAGTTTCCTCTTAGCCTTGAGATTCAGTAACCCCAGGTTTTTCCTGATTTCCATTCACCAACCCTCATGGGTTCAGGTGCTGAAGGTCTGTGAAGTGGTTGCAAGTTCTCATATACTCTGAAGCTAAAGGCAGGATTAAGTTTCACAGTACCATTAACCTCTGAAAAATTGAGAATCGGCTGTAAAAAAGCAAGGCGAAACGGCAATTATTAATGAATAATCACTTAATACAAGGCAGATGCTAAAGTGATAAACACATCAATTAGACTGGTTTAGAACTAGTTCACAAACACATTCATCAGCCTGAAAACCTCTGCCTGCTTTGCCCTTCCTCCCAGCTGCGTTGGTCCACGAGTTAGGGTCGGTCAGGTGCTGGGGGCCAGCTCCTCCTGCGCTGACTGAATGTAAACCCTGTTTTCCATCTCCTTTTGTCTTAGCATCTCAGAGAGGCATAATGAGTTGAAATTATTATTACTTTTTTGGTTCTTCTCTTCTGCTATTGATTTACATACCAAACAAATACTGGGCCTTGAGAGGTGAAATTAGCATTCTTCTGTGGTTACCAATAGGAGGCAAATGTTGAATTTTAAATATTTGGCTGGTGCTGAAATGAACATGTATTAATATGGCAGGAATAGAGGATAAGTGTATTATACTATTGGGGCAGTGTGACAATTCATTTATCACCATTTATGAACTATGGATGCATACACTGTCACAGATGAAGATGGATGTATTATCTCTTGAGGTCCCTGACACACAGGAGTAATGTGTGTGGGCATATGTGATTTTAATATATATTAACTTGCAAATGACTCCGGGATGCATGCAAGTCATTGCGTATGATGGGATGGGGTGCTTATTAGCCAACACACGGCTTAGATTTAAGAGGCCCAGCTGGAATTATATGCTGACTGATCAAGGCTATGCTTGTCAACCTGTTACCTTCTTTTTTTTGGTCAGGGATTTCTATTCAGAAAGAAAGAAATACTGTGTGTAGGTTAAGACAAGGCCTTTTGGTGCAAGGAAACTGTTCTGTGGTCCTAGCCCTACAAATGGCCCTCTGCCTTATAGATTATTGTAGTTACGTCATTGGGAATGGCAGCCTGAGGTTTAGGTTTTACTTGATGAGAACATACTTAGTGATTTTTCTGAGATCCGAGATGACCTTGACTGAGGGGAATTACCAAAGCGAGGCCTTTTGCTCGCTGCCTACTCTGCTGTTCCTGATCTATTTGAGGGCCTGGTCATTTGGACTAGTGATTATGCAACGTGTGGGATTCCCTTACACAACTGAGCTTTGTTTAGATGGCATTCTGTAAGGAGGCTACTTCCGTGGTTTTACCCCTTCTGGATCCCCAAGTGACGCTACTGTTTAAGTAGAGTCCACTTATTTTAGTTAAATGTGTCTATTGATTCCTGTAAATGTTCTCGGACTGGGGACTTTATAGAGAAGACAAAAGGACTTACTGGGAATGACTAAGCTAAGCTCAGTAATGAGAATAATTACACAGCCTATTATATGTTATGTTATGAAAATAGAATTATTACTTTGTTAAATAATACTTTTTATAATAAAAATATCGAGCACTCACTGTGTTCTAGGTCCTCTGGTAAGTGCTTGGCCCTTTTATTTTATTTAAGCTGTAATAATCCTGTGGAAGCTAAATTAATTTTTTTTCCATTTTACAGATGAAGGTTATAGAAATTCCCTTGGCCAAGGGATCCCAACAGAGGCAGTGTTCTAATTTAGGGAGTCTCCGGTTCCAAAACTGAGGATGTTCTGATGTTCTCTCTCTGTCTTCTTCACTAAGAGGACAGTGATAACCCTTAAACTATATGGCTAAGCAAATAGTCCTGGTGCTGGTCTGATGTGGACCATCTTCTAGAAGGTGTTCATGTCATTAACCCATGAAGGCTGTGCTGCTTTGGGACTGTCTGGCTTCAGGGCATTTGCTACTCTTCTTTGTTTATATGCTCCCTGGACATGCAGTCATAGGCGCCACCAGGCTTGAAAGCTGAGAATGGCTGGGCAATGCTTCAGCCCTTTGTGTTTATGGTATCTCTGAGGGATCCATATCCAGCTTTAAAGTGGGAATCTTCTCTCTTTGGATGTTGTCTATGTGGGGGGGGAAACTCCCAACACCTTTGCCAGGCTGTGGCCCTGGTTAGAGTCAGGACTGAAAGTGGAACTTCCCATTACTGTAAACACCTTTCTCCCCTAGCACAACCAAGAAGTAGCTCTGGGTCCTTATTGCATATTCACTCATACCCAATATCATGTGGATTTCACAATATAATGATTGTGTTTTATATTTCTATATGGATGTTCATTTTTTTATGTTTATATAACATAAAAAGTTGTAGTTATAGAGACTGTTTTCCAAGCACAAAACCAGAATGTTACCTGGTCTGCTTTAAAAAGTGTAACAGTGGGGGCCGGCTGTAGCCCAGTGGATAGGGCGCCGGTTCACCACATGGGAGGCCCCGGGTTCGGTTCCTGGGGACTTCTCCGAGTGGGCAGACTGCCTTGAGAGGGCAAGCCACCGTGGGCGGGGCAGAGTGGCTGTGGGCAGGGCAAAAAGCCGCCACGGGCAGGGTAAAGCTGCCATGGGCAGGGCAAGTCGCCCGCGAATGGGGCAGAGCCGCCCGTGAACAGGGAAGAGCTGCCCACGAGTGGGGCAAACCACCTGCGCGGTGAGCTGACTCGGTGCGTCACCGCAACGGGGGGAGACAAAGCAGACATAGAAGAACACAAAAAAATGAACACACAGCAAGAGCAAGCAGAAGGGAGGGGGGATATGTAACAAAAAAAAGTGTAACAGGATATCTGAAATTAAGACTATGCAGAAATCTGGGCTGCACAGTCACTGTAAGTATAGCAAAAGGAGCATTGGACTTGAGGGTGTATCTGGTTTCCAATTCTAGTTGTATAAGTAGCTTTCTGTATGTTCTTGGGTGAGTCAATGTCCCTTCACTGCATTTCTTCACCTGTAAAATGAGCAAAACACATGCTTGAAACACTCCCCCATGTAGTGGTGGCTCAAATGAGAATGCATACTCAGTCATGGATTTATCAAACATTTATGGATCATATTCCATGTGTTGAACAATGTGCTTGACCCTGGAGATGTGAAGATGGGTGAGATACATCCCTGAGCTCTCATTTATCCCTGTTCCTCTCCACAAGAACCTCAGGGGCTTAGGCACATGAAATTATAAATCATGTAAAGGCATTTCATGAACTCTAAAGCAATTGATCAAGCTGGTCTGTGAAGTAAGGGTTCTACAGTAAATAAGTTTGGGAAATGCTGCATTCAATATCCTTGGAAATTCACAATGAACATTAGCCTATCAAAAGCTCTGATAAGTCATATAGCAAAGAAGCAAGTTTAAGTCAGTCTAACCTAGTTTATTCTGGGCTTATAAGAAACATTTTATTGTGGTTCACCTACTAACACCTGGAGTAACTAACACCTAGTTTGAGAAACTCTGTTAGATGACTATTCAGTGATTATGTATTTAGTTGTCCCCATAATACACTGTACTCACCTCCATTATTGCACTCATCCATTGGATTGTGAGTGCTTGTCTTCCTGATTAATCCATGAGCTCCTCAAACAATGTCCATGCCTGTTCATATTTGCCCCTCCTGACTTGGGGGGAAGGGGTGTCCCTGGCCATTGGAAGGCCATTTAACAAATGCTTGTTAAATGAATGTATGAAAGTGTAAAATACTATACAGATATGGATTTCACTTATATCATGATCGTGTTTTATATTTCTACATTTATTAAGTAAATGTTCCAAGGCCCCAGAAGACAGCACTTAAACCTCTTTTTTTTTAAAAGATTTATTTATTTTTATTACATATCTTCCCTCCCCCCCGCTGCGGCGACGCACCGAGACTGGTCACTGCGCAGGCGCGGCTTTCCCCGCTTGTGGGCAGCTTCTGCTTCCATTCATGGCCGGCTTTCAGTTCACGGGTGGCTGGCTGCGCTCCATTCGCGGGCGACCTGCCCTGCCCGTGGCGGCTTTTGCCTGTCTGTGGCAGCTTTTTGCCCTGCCCACGGTGGCTCTGGCCCGCCCATGGCGGCTTGCCATTCTCAAGGCGGTCTGCCCGCTAGGAGAGGTTCCTGGGAACCGAACCCGGGGCCTCCCATGTGGTATGCCAGTGCCCTATCCACTGGGCTATCCAGCCGGCCCAGCACTTGAACCTCTTTAATCTGCTTTGCTCAATATCCAACTTAACTCACCTCTATGACCTTAATAACTTTTTAATTATAAGAATAGAGGTTTAAGACCATGTTTTAATTTGGAAATTGGGTAACCTATGATGAGACAACGTTCATTTTCTATGTTTAAAAACTGTTTATTAAGTGCCAGTATTTAAAACAAATTTGCCAAAGGTCGGGGAGAAAGACATTATGCTTTTGAGAGCCCCAAATGGAAGCAGCTAAGTGGTAATGCAGATTTGTCCTGGAAATAGGAGCCTGAGGTTATGGTAAAATTGTAACCAGTAGATTAAGCATTTGTTGGAGTGGAAGTCTGCTAGATGGATGAGTCTTTTGGTGGCAGCATATTTCTGATAGGGGACTATTTGTAGGGAAGAGAAGAGCGGAGAGCTCCATGTTGGGTAAGTTTTAGTTTTAGCCAGGGAATAAGATAGAAGTGTTGGTACTGCTAGAACAATTGTGAGGTAAAATGAAATGCTAAGTATAGCAGCTTGAGTGATAAAGGCTTTCTCCTCTTAGTGGCTGGCTACCAGCAAGTCTCCTCCCCAGGCCTCTTGGTGAGGCCAGCAGGTAGAAATGGCAGGTCTGTGACTTTCCTCTTATGTTCCATCAGTGAGGAAACAGGGTACAATAAACCCAGATTGAGTAAAAGAACAATTGAGCACAGTTGGAGTAGTAGAAGTTAGTGCTTAGAAAGTTCTTTCTTTTCACTCTTTAAAAAAAAGCTTTTATACTTACATGTTCACTGTAAAACTTTTAGAGAATATAGACAAAAAGGAAGATGAAAATAATCACAACACCATTAATTAAAGAGAATATCAGTTACCATTTTGGAGTACTTTTTTTGGTGGATATTTTGCAGATATTTCTACATATACACATAATGCATACTATTTTATAACCTTATTTTTACACTTAATAGCATGATATAAACGTATTTCTGAGTCATTGCATGTTTGTCTATATAGCTTTAATGGTAACATAGTGTTCCATTTCATGTATGTATCATAATTTACTTAATGAATTCCTATGGTTGGATATCTAGGCTATTTTCAGTTTTTACTAACTTAATTTGCACTTATTATTATTGAAGTTGATTTCTTAAAAAGTTTTAAAATGACTTTTAAAATGTTTATTGGCCATTTATGTTTCCCTCATGAATTGGTTTTGGGTCCTTTGCCCATTTTTTCTATTGAGGTGGTTATCTTTTTATTGATTTCTAAGAACTCTTTATATGTTATCACTGTCATGTTTTAAATAACCCCTTTAATTCTTACTTTAATGTCTTTTGTTCTTAATCTCCTATGAATATTTAATTTGTAATTTCAGTTTATCATAATAGGAAGAGTGGCTAAGTGGTTTTAGTCTTTCATCCTTCAGTTCCCTGTGTTATTGGCAGGAACCTGAATGACTGGCAGGCTAAGAAAGCATCCTCTGTTGCTCAAAAACAGCCCAAACTAGCAGAAAACTTAGGATGGTCCTCAGAGATAACTGTTATTGGTTAGATGGCATGTCCCCCAAGTTACCAAATCATTTAGCCTTATCTGAGGACAGTGTTTTTCTGACCTATAAAGTTCTTCCTTGGTTCATTTTTTCAGATAAGGACAAGTTTCAGAGTTTAGCCTATTCTTAGGAACTGACTTGTTGTCTTCTTTCAAAATAAAGGCCAGGATAAATATAAACTTTTTAACTTGGCATTTTGGCTTATCCCATTCAACAAAAACTTTTGCTAGAAGTAAGAATATTTTATATAAGCTATATACAGATGCTGCTTATTCTCCCAAAGCTGAAATATTTTTTAAAACTTTTGCATATTTCCAAAATTATTCACAGTGATTTTTAAATTTCTCTTCCTCCTATGAAAATTGAAGTCAATCAATGCAAATTCTACTGAGTAGAATTAATGTTTATATTTTCAGTTCTGTAAGAAGAAAATTCAATATGCCATAAAATGTTTTTGGTAGAGGATTTCTAGCATTCAATGTAGAACATTCACATTTTAAAATTGTTTGGTATCTTTTGAATAATGGCTAACATTTATTGGAAGCTAACTAAGTGCAAGGTACTCTAACTAGTCTTACCTCTCTCTTTTTTTTAAGAGAAGTTCCAATTCTGAATGGTTTGAAAACAGAGTATGAAAATATTAGGCATTTCCAGCATCATGATTCAAGTACCCAGTTTTCCACAGATGTTGGGTTTCAGAAATGTGTATGCGTATGTGCATGTATGTGTATGTAAATGTATATTTATATGTATATGTACATTAAATTTTATTATGAAAATTTCAAATGTAAACAAAAGTACAAAGTATAATTTAATCCTCATATAATAACCATTGACAAGCTTCAACAATTACCGATATTTTGCCAATCTTGTTTTATTCAATTTCCCCACTTTTTCCCCTGGTATTTAAAAATAAAACAAATCTCTGGCATCATTTTATTTCACCTGTAAATATTTCAGTATGCATTTCTAGTTAGCAAGAACCTTTAAAAAACATAACCACCAAATATTATAACTCACAATTAATTATCATTCTTATATCATCTAAATCTGTTATATTAAACATTTCCTAATTTCCTCAGAGATGTTGTTTTACATTTGATTTGCTTAACTCAGAAATCAAAGAAGTTCCACATGAAGTATTTGATTGTTAGGTCTCTTAAGATTCTTATTCTGAATTATCCCTCCATCTCTGCCTTTTTTTGCACACTATTCATTTGTCAAAGAAACTGGGTCATTTGTCTTAAAAATGTCCCAACTTTTAGATTGTGATGCTGTTTAACCTTTTCCTCCTTTCCTTGTGGTTAGAATTAGAGGGTTAATTAGAATCAGGTTGCATATTTTTAGGCAAGACAATTTCATAGGCTATATATGTACTTCCCATTGCAGCACATTATGAGGCACCGCACGTTTGATTGCCCCGTCTTTAATGATGTTACAATTGGTTAGTGAGTTCCGGAGTTGTCAACACGATCCCTCCATCATGATGTTCTTCAACAACTCACTTGCTGGGTTTGGCATCCACTGACGTACATTTTCTAGTTGCCTTATTTCATCAAGGGCTGCAAAATGGTGGTTTTTGAATTCTATTCTTTCTCCTGCAATTATTAGCTGGTATTACTCTTTCAAGAACTTCAACTTCTCAACTATAGGGATATATGGAAATATACTTCATAGTGGAAAAGGAAAATATGTACTTCATTCTTTGCCATTCTTTGCCAATTTTCAGAATCATGAGTTGGTGATCCTAGCAACCTCTAAAAGTAACCAATGAAGTTTAAAAAAAATAGCATTATAAACTCATGGAGTTTTAGATTTTTGATGTGTTTTAAGCCATTGCTATCATCACTCTTCTTCACAGTGTCCTGTCTTAGGCCATGTCATGTTTATGCTCATATTGTCCCATCTTAGGCCACAGGGAGCTCTTCATCTCTTATCCTTTCAACACCACCATGTTAGTCTTTGATATCATATATTCATATGTATTTTATATAACAGCCTCACTCCATTTAGGCATCTTTCCTTAATGCAAGCACTGAAATTACTGGACCTCACTGAATCGGATTCTTTGGAAGGCATGTTAAGCTTTACTTTACTGAGAATTTAATTCTTTTACACTGAAAAAATGAGTCCAGGTACCCAGCAGGCTCTCAACCAACGTGTATTGTTGAATTAAATTCTGCTTTGTAGCGCCACATATTTCAAATGCTAATGTAAACAGTATATGGTCCTCGGGTAATTTAGCTCATTTCCACGAACATCTCTAAACCCACACGTGTTGTTTTATCTTAAAGGAGCTTAAACATACACCCTATCAAGCTTAAAAATATCCTTGTGCAGTTGTTTCTGTCATTTGGTGTATTAGCATTCTCCTCACAGTGCTTTGCTTATATAAATTTAACAAGATGTAAGGTTGATGCTGAGAGAAGTCTTTGGACAGATCCGTTACCTTAGCAACCTTGGCCCAGACTTCGACGGCCCTCACCCAGCTACAAAGTCCTTCACTGGCTAACGAGATACTCTTAATGACAGCTGGCTGAAACTCAGGTCTGCTGACAAAATGACTTGTTATCTGGACAGTAACCTTTGGAGGAATATTATCTTTATAAGATTTCCCAAAGAATCCAAACACTGAATGCTGTTCCACTAATAACTATATTCATAAGGCCATCATGCTTAAGTGCTTCTGGGAAAGCATTAGTAACAGGAAATTAAGTGTTACAGAATAATTGCTAACCTTGCTGCATAAAATAGAAGCTGGTCGCCCAGTGATTTTGCATTGGTAGCAGTCATTAGATGCCACTGTCCTGTATAATTGAAAAATTGTTTGTGTAAAGGAAATATTGTCACTGCCTCATTAGTCCCAACATTTAATTGTATTGGGAAAATCTGAATGCCCTTTTGAGGTTCAAATTACACATATAAATTCAATGTCCAGGTGGTGATAATGGTAAGAGAGAAATCAATCTTTACCTGAGCAAAGACTTCAGATGATCATAGGAATGTTTTTACAGCTACCAAGTCTAGAAAGCTCTGTGTGAATAAAATCACAATCAATTAATTATTAGTTTAGTAATTCACCATCCACTAGTTACCAGTGCTGTATGAGGCAGTAGGACTGATATCAAATGAACAAAACCTAGCTCTTGCCCTAGGCTGTGTGATAGTATGGCAAGGGAATATTTCAGTTCAGTGTCATTGACAAAAATCATTTGAGCACTTTGGGTTTTAAACTCATCAGTAACTCAATGATATTCTCCTGGTACACACTGGATGATGATAGCACTTGTTTACAGCTGGCACCCATTCTGATTAGTTAGTGTCCATGCTGTGCAACTGACAAAAGTCTGAAAGTGGATTGTGGGTTCTTTTACACGTTCACACTTTGGATAAGTGATTAAGCTTTGTTTCTAAGGTACTTGAAAGCTTTCCCCCTCACTCAACAAATCTTATCTTGTAACAAACCAAACATCCACAATTTTAAAAGGTAGGGAGACTCTCCTAGCCCTGGCATTTGCTGCTGAGATGCCCCTTGTTCCTATCCATCTGGTTATTTCATCTGGCTGCTCTATTGCTTAGTACCTTGTTTTGGACACAAGAATCATTTTGCTGATTCTGGGCCTTGTTAGATATGGTGTAGTAGGTTGAAAAGTGTCCCCCTGCCCAAATTCATTCCTCTCATAACCTCACACTGTGACCTTATTTGGAAATAGGGTCTTTCCAAAAGTAAATAGTTAAGATGAGGTCATATGGGATTAGACTGGGTCCTAAATCCAATAACTGGAGTGCTTGTAAGAGGAGGAGAGGATACAGAGAGACACAATCACAGAGAGAAGACGACCATGTGAAGCTGGAGGCAGAGACTGGAGTGATGCATCTACAAGCCAAGAAATGCCAAGGATGGCCTGGAGTTACCAGCAGCTAGAAAAAGTCAGATGGAACAGATTCTGCCCCAGAGCCTCCAGAAGGAACCAACCCGGAGGACACCTTGATTTTGGACTTTTGGCTTTCAGAGCTATGAGGCAATAAGTTTTAAGCTACCCAGTTTGGGGTACTTTGTTACAGCAGTCCTAAGAAACTAATACTTATGGGAATCTCTGGAGGCTGCTCCTGGCCCCATCTGCCTGTACTTGTTCTGTCATCATTCACTCCCTTTAGAAAGATCTGCAAAGAAGGAGGCTGCTGTGTAATATCTCCTAAGGTTTAGTAACTTCCTTCAGCAGGCCTTTTTTTTTCTTTAGGAAGTTGTGTTTTTCTAACTCAATTCCCACATCCTCTCTTCAACTCTAACTTATTTACTTTGTTCTTATTTTCCAACAAAACTGTGTCAACATACACTATTTGCTAGTCCATTTTCAGTGATCTTTCTCTTATTCTATGGAAGGAAAAGTTGTTTTCCTTTAATAAGTTTGCTAATGTGGTTAAATAGTCCATTAAAAGAATTCATAAATAACAGGAAACATGATTAGAACAGTTATGCTCAGCCTAAACAGATTCCTGATTCCAAAATGCTTTATAAGATTTGGAAATATTAATATGATTTTTGAGGAAGTAAAAAAATAAAAATGGTTTGCTTCTACTCTTCTGGAGTTTTATTATAATTTTGTTTATTGGAACTGTTTAATCTCATTTGTTTTATTGGGTCATTTGTTACTGGTCTATGAGATTCCAATAAACTCTTCAATATCAAAACTTAGAACTCATCCTCCCTGATGCCTCTCCTTAAGCCTTTAACCCTATCCTGCCATCACTTTTCAGCAAAGCAGATCACCTAGACTTTGGTTGATGATCTCTTTATTTTTCTCTTTAAGTGGGTAGGAGACCTTATTTGTAGAAACCAGCCATAATGCAATTCAACACAGTACAGTTAATCAAATTACCCCTTCTGAATATGGCAGCTGGGAATATTTACTCTGGAAATGTCTGTCTTTAGAAAGATTCTTAAAATCAAATAGCTGTAAACATAACCAAGAATTATAAAGACTGTCTCTGTCAGGAACACCTCTTGAGGTTGGAAAAGACAATTTTCCAAATGAGTTAGCATTCTAGTCCTTTCTTAAGGCTAAATTATACCTTCATTGTGTGTTTGCAATCTCTCTGTGGTCAAACATTTTGCTTGCCGAATGCATCATTGGTCAAGTGAGGCATAACTCTCCAAACCCCAAACATTTATAAATTCAGCTTAGATATCTGCTCAAAGGCATCCCCGTTTATTACAATAGTTATCCTTTGAGTTTGAAAAGGAGGCAGAACTTGGGAACAAATACAATGGAAAAATGTACATCTCTGATTCTTTTCTCTTCCCTACCCTCTTTTATCCAAATGGTCAGCAAGTCTTATTGATTTTATCTCTTAAACACAGAATTTCTTCCCCTCTCCACTGCCTCATTTGTGCCCACTATCATCTCTTGCCTGGGCAACAGCAATTTAGCTTCCCACTAGTCATCCTATACAAGGTTTGTCTCTCTTGAAACCTCTCTCTAGAATGATGAATCTAGAACCCAGACATGACCATCTCATTACATTGTTTAGAACTTTCAAGGCTTCTAAATATTTTTGGTGTCAGGTCTGAGGTCTGTAGCATGTACTACAAAGCCTTCAAGAAGGTGTCCCAGCTGAATCTTCTTGGCTCACATTCCTGCTTTGGATTTGATGCTCTAGCAATAGCTCACAATCTACGCTAAGCTGTCTCTCATTTCCATTTCTTTGTCTTGACCCAGAAAAGGTGCTTTCTTAAAGTGTGTTGAGTGATTGGCAATCCTGAACAGAATAAAGCTCATGTGCCATGGCCAGGGCACAAGCAGGAGGCTAGTGTAGTAGACATAGCATTGGGCTTTGCTGCTGGGTTATATCCCGGCCCAAATCCCATCTCTACTTTTTATAGCCATATGATCTTTTCACCTTGTGCAGGTATCCTAGCTTTCATTGGTTAAAATGAGGATAAAATTTAGCGTGTGTGTGGCACACAGTAAAAACTTGGGAAATGGTAGTTTCCTTTCTTTTTAAAAAATGCCATCAAATTCTGAAGAGAGCAGCCAACTCTGCTTAGTAAAGCTTCAAGTCACAGTTACAGCTGGTTTCTTTTCCAGTGCTGCCCCGCATGCCTGTATTAGCAACAAAGCACAGAAAACATAAATCTTGAAACTCATTTTCTAGAGAATGACATATTAAATTTTTGTTGTCTATGAGTAACATTTTGGTGGAATTTTCCTACCAAGTTTCTTCTAGAAATGATGCAATAGGAAAGGGGACTTTGGACTGTAATTTTAGAAGAATGGTGAGTAAAAGGGAGAAAACAGGAGTACCCAGAGTGAGGGATATATATTAGGAGAGTGACAAAAGTGGATGAGAAAGACTTAAAAGTGGGTTTGATGGCACGTGTATATCTGAACACTCTACAGATTTGCCTGGGGACTGCTTTTATAGAGAGATTTGGAAAGCTTAACTAATTTTGTGTCAGTGGGTCAGACATGGAAATTCAGGAATGCCTGGCTGTGGTCCTTACCTAAAGCCAGGCCCCATGATGTGAAAGTAAAGACGAAGAGAAGCAGATGGGAGAATCAGGAGCAGATGCAAGTTATTTAAAAGTAATACAATAATTCAGCAGGAAAGGGGTGGAAATCCAGCAACTTATTGGGTATGACATTTGGATAAATTAAACTGAACAGAACAGAGCATCTAGGAAATACACAAGATAGGAAAAGGAAAATGAGGGTGAAAGTTGGCAGAAAGAAAAGGAAAAGGAGTAGATGAAAAAAAAAAAGAGTTTAGGGCAAAGAGAAAGTCCTTCACATTTAGTATATGTGCCCAGCATGCAGATTTTCATTCTATTAATAAAAAATTCTATCATATATTTGCAAATAACTCCACATTCAGGTCAGGTAGAAAAACACTCTCTGATTTACTGAACTCCACCTCCTCATGGCACACACACATTCAAATGCACACACTCACACACACACACACATCCTCTCACACGCACATGCACTCACGCACACACAGACACACATAACCGCATCATTTTCTCTCGCAATTTTTTTTTAAAAGATTTATTTATTTTATTACATATCTCCCCTCCCCCCCCTCCCCCGCTGCGGTGACGCGCCGAGACTGGTCACTGCGCAGGCGTGGCTTTCCCCGCTTGTGGGCGGCTTCTGTTTCCATTCACGGCCGGCTCTCAGTTTGCGGGTGGCTGGCTGTGCTCCATTCGTGGGTGACCTGCCCTGCCCGTGGCGGCTTTTGCCCTGTCCGTGGCAGCTTTTTGCCCTGCCCACGGCGGCTCTGGCCCACCCATGGCGGCTTGCCATTCTCAAGGCGGTCTGCCCGCTAGGAGAGGTCCCCGGGAACCAAACCTGGGGCCTCCCATGTGGTATGCCGGCGCCCTATCCACTGGGCTATCGAGCCGGCCCCTCTCTCAATGTTTTTGTGAGATAAATTTTCAAATTTATTTTGCTTCACTGAAAAGATAACAAAAGCTTTTAAAAATACACATGTTTCCATACAAGAAAGATCCTTTTCTTATTTTAATTGTTCATTTTTGATCTGTAGCTGCTCTAGGGGTAACCGGATAGTATGGGGTAGAATTATAGATGGATTAAAGAGTTCGGCAATGCCCGTGGGAAGACAGAAAGAAGAAAGATAAATCAAACCAAGATGAGCTCCAAGGAAAGAGGGTGAGTAAACAGCTAGATCTGAAACATGAAATTGCCTATTAAATAGAGGGACTGTTATTTATTAAAACTTTAAAAAAATACACTTTATTTTTAAAGAAGTTTTAGATTGCACAAATGTTACATTGAAAGTATCAAGGTATTCTCATATAATTCACCCTTCCCCTCTCACATTTTCCCTATTAATAACATCTTACATTAGTGTGGTACATTTGTTACAATTGATGAACCAATATTGAAGCATTGTTACTAGCCAAGGTCTATAGTTTACATTATGGTTTACACTTTGCACTGTGTAGTTTTATAGGTTTTGACAAAATGCTTAATGGCCTGTATCTGCAATTGCAATATCTTGCAGAACAATTCCAATGCCCTAAAAATGTCCTGTGTTCCACCTATTCTTCTCTCCTGCTTCCCTCAGAACCTCTGGTAACCACTGTCTTTATATCATTGTTGCAAGTTCTATTACTACAATACTAATTCCCACCTTGTATTTGTTCATTCCTCAATTTTGAGCCTTCTGCTTCAAATTAGGAGGAACCTTAGATCTTATGGGGTAGATGGAAGAAACTGTATTCTTGCAGTTGTACATACTCTTTGTTTGTTTTCATTTTTTTTTTTTT